>JBBPMU010000079.1:0-72250 GCA_038090475.1 Wakefieldia striispora | reverse complement strand
TATACTCGCAGACTGTATTCCCCAGTCTGAATATCGATTCATTTTGAGTTGATAGCAGACTGACGCCATACCCTCACTCGACGACCGAACACGTTGTTTGGTTTGTCTTCTTTCTTCGATTCTAACACGCGGTCACTCAATTTGTGTCAGCCACTAATTTTTAATGGGCACCAGAGGTCCGTCTAGAGAAATAACTTAAACGTACATACCGAGACGTCTTTGTGGACTCAGACGCTTCCAGCAACTCTCGCGAGAATGTCGCACCCTTGGTCACATCGGCGAAAAAGAACCCGCAACGCCGGGTATCGCTTATTACTTTCGGAGGACCGGTAAGTGCATCAAACAGCTTGTGATGGCAATTTGTTGTGCATCGCAAGAATAGTCATCTTGTGCTGGCGTGGAAATACTACGTGTTGTACATAATTCATGATGCATGATTGATGGGAAGGAAGCAACAGTCTCGGTTGAACGACGACTAAGTCAAAATCGTCTAATCCAGCATCACCTTAGTACCTACTATCAACGTTATCGACAGCCAACTGAATCAAGGGAATGTAGCCCCTACACACTGGTGCACATGCATGGGGTTGATGTATATCTCGCATACGTGGGTCGAATAATTTGTCGTGACGTCCTCTCTATCACACCTTCAACGCTTTGATCAATTTCCCACTGGCAATCGCAAGCCACTCTCCAGGAGCCGTCGAGTGACCGGTGTTCATAGTCATGCCAGGGATTTGGGGTGACCACGCCAGGTTCGTCACCTCACTACTGGCAGAGTACGCCATGATTGGATCAGTGATAATTCTCTTCTTCACATCCGGTCGAGGAGAGTTCAGTCGCGAATTCGCCGTACGGGGTGAAGTTGCCGTCTGTGTGTGACCTGCAAGGTCCCATAATAACACTTGACAATCATCACCTATTGCATGCGTTAATTAAGCCTTTCAACGTTCGATATCAAAATGCATTTACTTGCAGTGGCAAGCAAAGGACGGTCTGTGGCGCTCCACCCCATCGCATTTACCTGGCCACGGTGTCCCCGCAGTTCGATGACCGGCTGTCCAGGACTTCGCATATCCAAGATCTGCACGTCCGTCCCATCCATGTGGAAGGTAGACATGTAGTTCGAGTCAGCTGGATTGAATGCGATACGGAGCAACGGGGATGTTGGAAGGCGCGTGGACGGAGTCGGAGCGGCAGCACCTTTCGGTGTAGGCGTTTCATAGAGGATGGTGGAATGCTCTAGACTTCGCAAATCGAAAGCACGAAGACTTCCGTCGGCACCAACGGAGACGAATATGTCCGTGGATCCCGGAAGCCAAGCGACATCATAGACTTCCCGGTCGTGTGCGATCAGCTGTGTGATGGCCGTCGCGGTGTCGATATTCCAAACCGTACACGTCGTATCAATAGATGATGTCACGACGAGACTAGGAGCCTTTTCGTTCCAGGAGAAACTTGTCAGGGGCGCGCCCGTATTCTGACTTTGTACCTTTGATTGCTATGGATGGATCAGTACAAAATTTTCCGCTTGAAAAGTGCGAGCCTACCCCAGATAGGGCGGTTTTCAGAGTCAAACGATGCCCACTGCCACTGGGTTGCCGCCCTACGTATGTGGATGATGCGGGTGGTGCATCCCCAAAGTACTCCCAAACCCTTAGCGCATCACCGGTGGTGGCGAGCAACTCGGCAGAAGGCGCCTTTCCTGACCAAGGGAACCCCCCTGCGCTGGCGGGTTGCCATTGCAGATTCGTGGCTGGGTACCCATGATTTGCCTCGACGAGGGTCACAAAGTCGGGGTAGTCGGTGTAGTCGTCCTCTACGAGAACTCGCTCGTCCTGAAGTCCGACTATTGCGATCCGGTTGCGATAATCCTCTGTGAACGAAGCGATGCCGAGACGGAATGCCGAGCGAGGGCGAGACTGGTGACCTGGAGCTGTGGACTTGCACCAGTCAATGGCATGGACGGGCCCTCGCTGGTGTCAGACTATCGTCAACGCATTATTACGGACAGGTGAACTTACAAGGTGCTTCGTACTGAAGCAGCGTCGTTTGAGTCATAGAGCGGTTTGAAGCGGATGTTGGTCCACATGTGGCTGTGATATGTCAAGCATTTAAGTACATACTTATTCTACTTTACTAACTCACTCTCACAAACTTAATGGATCAACTTGCATCACCCAGTCAAAGTCAAAACACGATTGCTCGAGCACGGCGTGGTTTACATCAAAGCAACTATTTACGAGACAGCATGTCGGAGGCGGGGGACCTGGTGTAGTAGCAGCGCAGTAGTAAAATATAATAAGCAGAGACGGAGACGAAGTCGATGATTGCAAACTTTGGAGGAGGCGTCGAGTCGAGAAGTGCCGAGGTGCTGATAGAGGTAGGTGAGATCGGGATAGGAGGTATATGGGAGTAAGCCGGATAAGTTCATCGACGAGCGCTTTCGAGTTTTCGGGTGGGGAATGTCCAAGAGAAGAGCATGAGTGATACAATCAGCAAAATAAAGAGAGATAAGAAAAAGCTGGCGGGAGGCGAGGTGAGTAGAGTTTCTCGCAACTTTAGTCGGTGTCGACCATGGATATCGCGCCACATTGTTCGCAGAAACTCCACATTGTTCTTGAACCGTCGAGACCGGCAGAGCATGCAACACGGAGCTTGGGTATTTGGGAGCAGTTTGAGCTGACGAAACCAAAACCGAACGAACAAGCCAACATGCTGTCAAATCACTAGGGTAGCGAGGCCACGGAATGTACATACCCGTGGTGCGAGAGGGTACTGGCAGGCTGCATCAAACCAACGACCTTTGGGGACTCTGATGGGTCGAGAGTGGGTTGATGCGCACTGTATCTGGGGTAAAGTGCTGATGTCACGGTGACAAAAATCCATCAGGCAAGTACCGAGAGGAGAGTACGCGCACTCACGAGAATTGTAATCAACAGCATCAGAAAAACTAGATACACTGCTTGCAGTACTAGCGGTGGATACCAGGCGGGCGTGGTGGTTCTCAGGGAAAAATTGCTCCGAGTCAGAAGAGGAGGAATCAGACATAGCGACGTCATGATCGGGCTCGTAGCCAGGGAATGGAACCAATTTCAGCTGTTTGGCAGCCTAAGATAGCGTAAACATAAATGGGGGTAGGGGGACTGAGAGTAGGCAGACCTGGGGGAAGTCCTCGAAAGAGTCTAGGTCGAGCTTGCGCTTCAAGGCCATGTCTGAGAGCGAGGGGGATGACTTTTGCAGAGGGGAAGAGACAAAGGCTAACGCGGGAGTGGTAGCGGTCTTGAGAAAGGAGAGTGATCCAACTTACCTCTAACTTATACGACATCACAGTTTACTAGTATTTGTCTTCAGTCGCGGAGTTCGAACAGAGATGGAATTCAAAACTCGCTATGCCGATGCGGCGGCGCCACCGAGTATGAGACACTTCACGTTATGCCGGGATCTTCCAATTGGCTGCATAGCCCGCGCGGATACACCGCCGGGGGTGGAAATTGCTATAATTTCTCCCGAGACAGCGTGACATTTTTGTCCCTGTGACACGAAAATTCGGTGTCACCCCGATTTTGTGACCGGGGGATGTTTTGTCCGTCACGCCTGCTGTTGTCGTGGCATTCGTTAACCCGACCAACCATGTCAGACGTGCCACTGCCTGCTATCCTGGATCCTCTTCTCGACTTTCTCGATGAACGTCTCCCACCAGAGCTCTACTCATTCGTCACATCCTTCCTCTCGCACTCCCTGGCCCTCCTGACAGCGCTCATGTCCCTGGTCTCGTCCCTCATTGCAGCCAAACCTTGGGAGTGGGACGCACAAACTATCATACCACCTCTCATCAGCTTCCTAGCAGCATACCTCGCTCTGGTTAGCTTGTACAGGACTACAAGCTGGATGTTTAGGACTACGTTCTGGTTCATCAAATGGGGAACCATAATCGGTACTCTTGCCGCGGGTGTTGGCTGGTATATGGGAAACAGCGACGGGAGTATCGGAGGGAGAGGTATTGTGTCGGCCTTGGGCACCGCTCTCAATGCGCTAAATGGTGCCGGTGCATCTTTCTCAGAAACTGCGCCACGCAGTTCGGAGCCTCGCACGAAACTATGGGCATCCCTCAATAAACAGTGGCAGTATCGCGAGGACAATCCCAACCCGGCTCGGGATCCCGACGCTCAGCGAATCATGTCCGACATCGTCGCAATGGCAAATCGTATCATGATAGAAGGCGGGTGGTGGGATGCAGCCAAGAACGTATTCACCCAGACTGATCGACGAAGTGGGGAGGGGGGTCGTTCTACCAAACGGCAGAGCAGTCGGTCGTCGTGATAGGTTCTGTTTGCTCAAAATTACGATGATGACCAGGATATTCGAGGAAAGAATTTATTGTTAACGACGAGTCCTTGATATACAAGCATACTGTAGGATCACAGTTTCTTCTAAGCCTTTGCTTCCTCCGGGTGTGTGTAGCGATAACTTTGAAACGTATGAGAGTAGCCTGTAATGGTAGAAAACGTCTTACTGAGCAACACGAGCTAGTTGGCCGAGACCCGTCGCGCCAACAAACAGGTTGACCTTAAAATATTGGTCATCACGAAGCCGAGGGGCAAGCATAACTTACTGCAGCGAGGCTGTAGTTGACCGGTATGATGACGAACGAATACCGTACCCAGATCATCCCCGTCGCGGCCAAAGCTAATGGGATGTAAATGAGTATACCCATTGCGGTAGCGTTCAATCTTTATACGCACCGAGGTTTTGAGACACGCTCAGCTTTTCCGCTGGCCTATTCAGGTCTTTGAGACCCGCAGCAACCAGACACCATTTCATTAGCGGGCCCCAAAAGAATACGGTCTTGGGACCTGCATGTTCACAATTTTCAATGAGTTCCGGGTCGGAAAGCAATACGGTTGTGAGTTAGAAGACGAACCGGCTGGATGGTTCATGAAAGCAGATAACCTGGAAGCCCCCGCTGATGCCGCTGCGCCAGGCATGATTTGTGGCTGACGGAAAGATGATACGAAGACGATCGTGCGTAGGTGGAGGAACTAATGGATTGTGACATGTGACAAGTGTGACGGATGACTGTTACAATACGAGGGAAAGTTTCTGCATGGGACTATGGAAAAGGGCCGCCGATCCATTCCCCCGCCAGACTCTCCCAGCATCCCGTCAATTGCATGTGTCTCCCAGGGCAAGCAACCAAAGCTATGGCACCTCGCTCATCAAGGGTCCGAAGGCCAATCCAATCTTCTTTGTACAATGGGTGTTGTTTCATGGGTACGATAACCCCCTCCTGGACAATTGGCCCAAGGGGTTTCTGTTCGGTAAGGCTACCGGACTTGTGGCGTACATCCTGTGACGAGGCTTCCGAGCCAAACCATGCACTCTCCTTTGGGACCATGGTTTCATCATCGGTGAAGAGGACAAGGACGAGTTGTCGTAACGAAGCAAGGTTTTCGGCGTAGACCTGCTTTCTCTCCGAAGTAAGGAAAACTTCATTGTTGATATCTGCGAGGAAACTGCCTGAGGACATATACAACGACAATTGTTCTGGATCCCTGAAATACTGTGCCTGTTGAAATCAGGATTGAGTTCGATGAAATGGACTGATCAGTTTTGTCCAACCTGTATGAGATTCTCCTGTGCCCATTCAGTGTATACGCCAACCTTTGCAGCACGGCGAGCGATTTGACACAGCAAGTCAAAGCCACTGCATGTTGGCAGGTCGGAAACACCCATATGCTGTGATCCGAAAGTGATGAGGTTGTACACAGGTGGTGTATTATTCCGCTCCACATATGCGCGCAGGAACTGACCACCTTGAGAGAAGCCAATGGCATCGAACCCTCTGTTTAGCTCTTGGATCGAGTTCAGTTGCTCAGCGACGGTGGCGAGCTGCTGATTGACATTTCCATACTGGGTTTCTCAATGTAAATGAACGTTTCTCCAGCAGTTACATACGACACTTACAAATCCAGCACGTTGATCTACTTTTGTATCCTGGTCGAGGTATATAGAGTGGACGAAAATCCCTGGGTACATTTTCTTCACTTCACCCTCGAACTGGACCATGCCTGTCGATGCGTAAGAGTCACCCATACCGTGCCATATTACCAAGGGTCGGATGTCGTTGCTGGGAGTAGCATGAACGAGGCTGGTTAGCACCAGACACACGCCAACCAGGGAGAGCATAGTTCTGGGGGGAGGATACATCATTACATAATCCAAGTCACACTCCCAATGGCCCTCGTTATTAGCTGTCAATACCGCCAACTTTAAGAGCTCTCGATTTCAGGTGGCCCTATAACTCTCGCTTCAGCGGCAGATGCCGATCGCGGCCGCCAGACCTCTTTCATGCACCCGTCGCCGTAACGTCAGACAAATTTCCGTTGGGGATTCAGTACTCTGATTCAACTTGGAGTGTGGTATATAATCGGTGGCTACTCCACGCTGCGGTCCTCTCCGGGGTACTCTGGACCAACCTAGCTCGAGACATTGATTCAACTTTCGATGGCAACCCTCTTACCACGCAGTCCGGTGTCACATCCATTTGCTGGAGAATCCCGAAGATTCCCAGAAGACGGACCAATCACGCTAGCCATCAGAGCGGTACCAATTCAACTCGTCTGCTGACCGACCCTCATTGTTTCATGGGTACAGCGGATGCCCGTCTCAGACAACCCCGTTCGTCCTGTGTAAAACCCCTCCCGGCTGCTAAGCAGGACAACTAACGCAGGGCGTAGATATCACGCTCATTGGTTGTGTGAACTGGACATTACGAAAGTAACCACTTCAAAATCCGACCGGTTATAGATACTTCTTGCTTCACGTGTCCGGCTGCGGCGATTCCGTGGCCTACTCCAGAAATGTATTGGCGAGTACTTTCTCCCACCGGCCATATGTAAGTCGATTGATGCAGAAACCATGCTGTTGCGGCATCTTTTTTTTGTGTGTGCCGTCTCACTTCCAGTCATTTGGCCCCGATGCCTCCACTCATTCGTGCACTTTCCCGACGTGATGCGATCCTCATCCTCGTCGGTGCTTTCCTGATGCACTTCCTCGCAACCGTGGCACCCCTGACATCGCGATCGATCGCAAACACTGCTCGGTTCCATCAACAAGTCAGTGAAGACCTTTCCGTTGATATTGATGAAGTCCCACCTCCCAGTGACCAAGAGCTCAGTGGACTACTTATTCCCATCTCATCGGAATTGGACAATCAATTGGGAAGCCAGGGTGCTGCCTCCCAAAACAAAGATCTTTCGAGACTGACATTGCTACCAGAAACGACTATAATAGAACACGTTCCAGGATGGACACTGTTTCGTGACATCTACATGGCGAATGGCACTCTTCTGATCCTTACTTCTTTACCGTCTTCGATTCCCGGGATCAGGTACATGACATCTACTGGTCTCCCCGCAGATAGCACTGCAGAGAATGAAGCACTCCGTGAACCTACCCCATGGGACATGAACATCGTGAGCCCGGAGGAAGCGCGTCAGTGGTGGGGCAGCAATCCCTCCACCCGCAGGGTTTGGTCAGTAGAGGGTAATACGGTTCGTTAGAACTATGGACGTTTGTTGGAATCTGCTCACGCGTTATTTGCTAACCAGCTTTTGTTCAACGACCCATCACAGTGTATGTTCACGTTTTTGCTAACTAACCTTGCGCTAATAACGGTCCAGTTTTAAACCACTACTATCACTTTTGTGCAGAGCTTCTGCTTGGAGCTTGGTCATTCTGGACGGGCGCAGCGTATCCTGCGCCCCCTCCCGTGGTTCATCGTGCAATTTTCCCCCACTCGCCAAGTACCGGCTGGCGGGATAATCCAGGATTTAATGGTTATTTTCTCCGCGCTGCTTTCCCATCCTTGACAGTCGAAGTCGACCTCGATTGGAACGATCGCGTACTTGCTACGTCAGCTGAGACCGACTCGGGTATTCATCGTGCCTGGCATTTCCCTTACCTCTTGCTGGCTGATCGGTCAGCAGCGTTCAGAGGCAAGTTATGCGGGTCGGTGAACCAGCGTACCGCCAGCGAATCCGTGGACGCTCTGATTTCTCGTTCAAAGCTGGATGTGCATGGTTTGTGGTGGAGATCGATCCGAAATGCTGTTTGGCGTTTCGCTGGTGTGGCAATAGGCGAGGTTGCTTCCGGCACGCCTTATCTCGGCGACAACGAACCGGTCTCACCACTACCTGAATTCGAAGAGACCGAGAAAATCGTGATCACCTACGTCTCCCGTCAAAATAGCCGGCGTCGCTTGATCGATGAAAACCACGAGGTATTGGTGGAGAATCTGGAGGCTCTTGTGCAGAGGAAGAATGCGGAGATACAGTCGGTTGACGTCACGGGCAAAGAGTGGGAGTTGAATGTGGTGATGGCCGAGAGCATGACAAAGGATGATCAGGTTCGGCTCGTGGCGCGTACAACCGTGGGTCCTTTCACACTCGCACACCCCCAGCCTGGGAGCTGACACTGACAATATCGTAGATTCTACTCGGAGTACATGGCAATGGTCTATCGCACTTGATTTTGATGCCACGCACGAATGTGTCTGCAGTAATTGAGGTGTTTTACCCCGAAGGCTTTGCTCACGATTATGAATGGACGACACGAGCGCTAGGGATGCAGCACTTTGGCGTTTGGAATGATACGTGGGTGCATTCGGTCCTGCAGCTTAGGCACTGCTAAGGAATGTCCAGGTATTTCACAGGCGGGAACACACCTCGTGTGCAGTATCCGGAAGGATTCCAAGGTACCCAGATACCAGTGTATGGCCCGACTGTTGTCAGCATCATTGAGAAACGAATTGCAGGCGAATTATGAGGCTGGAGTACCAGGTATATCCTTAGGTGGTGCTATCGTTAATGATTCTCTTTCCTTCTGGGCTCATTGGTGTAGCTACTTACTGGTGACCGATGGATGGATGGCATTTCAATCGCGAAATCTCTACGATTCCCCTACTTTTACCGTACAGTCCCACATAGTCTACTTAATCGACGTAAGCTCTGAACACCGCCAACTTCTCAAGGGCATCGAAAGAAACAGGGACATTGGCACCCACGAACACAACGTTCCCTGCCTTCAGCTCCAGAGATTTACTGTCCCTATCCCATTTGATGAAGCCGCTTCCCTCGATAACGATAATGATGGATGGTCCATTAACTGCGACATGGGATTCCGAACCTCCCCGCGCAAGGTTTAACGCGAGAACCGTGAAATCGCGGACGGGAGGACTGTAAACCAGCGTGGCCGAGCCCGGACTTTTGGATGGCTGGATTAGATGCTCAGACCAAGGGGCAGCCTTGTAAGTCAGGCCAGCAATGAGATTAGCGATGTCCTTCGGTTTCGGCGTGAGACCTGCTCGGATGACGTTATCCGAGTTCGCCATGCATTCCATGATATCTAGACCAACAGTGAACGCTAGAGCCTGTAGGATTTCGCAACAGAACCCTACCGCCGGAGATATATGCATGTGGCTCTCCTGCGCCGAGGAAGATCGCTTGACCAGGTTTCAATTTGACATAGTTAAGCACAAAGGGGCAGAACACGCCAACGTCTCCAGGGTAATGTTCGTTTAGGTCAAGGACGAGGTCCTTGATTTCACTCGGTTCATTTACGGCTTTGTAACGCGCCGTCAGTCGCAAAAGCTGGAATTTGACTACGTTCGGATCGGCTTGCATGAGCGCCGAAAAGAGATTCCGAAGCTGTCCTCGCTCGTCCGCTTCTCCCCCAGCCGATAGAAAGCGATTTGCGACCTGTTCTGAAACGAGCGCGCGAAACTCTGGTACGATTCTAAGGTGCGTTTTGATGTCTGGGATGGGCAAGAATCCGCAGAGACCTCTGAAATCCGTCAATGCGATCGCCATTTCAGGTTTGTGGTTGTCGTCTTGTACCGGATGAGACCCAAGTATCGTCATGAGCAAAGACCTAACCTGTATAAACTGATGGCTGTTTCGCGTGTAGCCGCTCTGCAGTCCTTTTGTCGGGGTGTGTTTGGATGCTCAAGGCCTTGTTGATTGAGAGAACCTTGAAGAGAAATGGAAGGTTCCCGTTGGAGGTAGGGAATTTGCTGGAGACCTCACTTCCGATGAGGCGGGGGTTTGTGGCCAAGACGTCGGGAAGGCGTGCGCTTGACCCAACAACCCCTGAAGGTGACTTGACATGCGTACCCATCCAGAGCTAGAGAATTTCATCAGTTCCAATAGGTAATATCGCGGACGACGACTTGCCTCTGCATAAGGCGTCGAACTGTCGAGTGCGAAGCCTGGAATGTCTGCGCCTGTAGCAAGCTGGGCGACTTTGGAACGACTCCCAACGACTCCCCAGTCATATTTCTGCAGCGTTGGTGCGATACGGAAAACTGCCTCAGTTCTACTCATTTTGATCTATGAAACCGAAGTTAATGGGTTAGTCTATATGTCGCTGGAGGCAAGTCGGGTCGAGAGTGGCAAGGGTCAGAGGTACACGTTCATCTGGGTCAGTGGACAGCGCTTAGAAAGAACCATTGCCATGCCGACATCAACTTCGTCGACATAGCCTCATCAAAACGCCAGCTGAGACGGCCCCACCGAACCCACTGGTCGGATCACTGCCAGCAGATGCATCGAGACGACGAGACGTTATAAGTCGAAGCTGATCCTATAGCTCAGTGACGGATCATTCAAATATTCACCCCTGCCCATCGATCTCCGAATACCATCAGGAAGCTGAATTCGAAGCTAGTCAGCCCCAAGGGTTTTCAATCAGTGGCAGCGAATAGCAGTGGCACCCCTCAGCGGCCTCCGAGCCTGGCCTAGTTGAATCAGATAGCCCTTGATTTGAACGATCTTTTCTACATCTGGGTTCTCGGCACGCCTTGAATCAGCAACATGTCGACGGGGATTCGGACCCCATTGCCACCGGTCGGACACATGATGGCGGCAAGTGGCACCATCTATTATACCCAGAACCCTTGGCACAAACGCATCGCCATCGTACCCAGCTATATAAATTCTGCTTGAGCCATTCTCGTTCTCTGGGACCCCCTCTTTGAATCGTCCATCCTCACACGTCAACTCACATAATGGCCCCATACTGGGAACCTGGCACACAGTACAACTATGGCGATGTCGTCGAGTTCGAAGGTAGACACTCCTACCCTCCGCCCAACTTGATCTGATCGTTGCGATCTAGGTGCCGAGTACAAAATCATTCAACCCCACCGCTCCCAGGTAAGTCCTCTGACGTATTCCCTCTGTTCTCACTCACAAGAAATGTTAGGGCGATTGGACACCCCCCGTGACTCCGGCCCTCTGGGGACGCCTCCAAGGGGGAGGTCATCTCCACCGTGAAGAGCAATGGGGTGGAGAATGCAAATCTGAGTACGGCCAGAAAGAACAGCGCTACGAATCCGAACAGGTAACGATTCAGGAAAGCGTCGTGGAGGAGAAGAAGGAGAAGCATTGGTACAATCTCGACGAAAAGCAAAAGCAGGGACTCGAGGTGCCGTACTTTCTGCGCCTGCTGGTGACCATTAATCTGATCTTTGACAGATCGGTGGAGGTATCCTTGCGGGGGTCGCCACGCTCGGCGCAGGCTATATGGCATACAAGCACCACGAGGACAAAAAGGAAGAGGTGGGAAGGATATTTCATCTTCCATCCTGGTCTTGTCGGAGGCTTATCTGTTTCACAGAAAGCGGCACAAGCCTGGTCTGAAAGAAATTGGATCGAAGAGTCAGAGACCCGTACCCAGCAATGGAGGTCCGGACGACACCATGAACCCGTCGCTTGGGTCTGGAATGAGGGCAAGTCCATTCCTCGCGATGCCATTCAAGGCGGAGAAGAGCGTGGAGAAGCACTTTACATCTGCCGTGTTTACCACAAGGTTTGCCGCATCAATCCATTGTTAGTTCAACTGCTGATATTCTTACTGTTACCAGGGGGGAATCAGTGAGTGGACTGGTTAGCTAATTAGGATCGTTCCATGACTCATGCCTTAATATTCAGTGGTTGGCAAAGCTTCCAGTGTCTTCAAGAAGGGCGCTGTGATTGGGTATAAGAAAGATGAGTACCATGTACATAGGTGTTTCAGTACGCTGTCACATCGCGTCATTGACATCCTGCTCCAGTACGATAAATACGAGATTCTTGTCGGCAATTCCCGCGCCGTCAAGTGGGTGAACATCTCTGGTCACTTTAATGTCGAGGCCCTTCGTGCTCGCCCCGTCGAGGGCGGGAGAGAGCCAGATGGTGACCCCATCTACATTGCTCAGGCTCCTTACCACGGCGCTGTGCACCCAGGCAAAGCCAGTGAAGCATACGGCGACGGTGCTTTCATCCCCTACGACGATACCGAGAAGAAAGTCAAGGTAACGCTTTACCCACCGATATGATGAATCCGTGTCTTATCGGCCAACCTTGATAGGAATACGCTGTACTGTGCTACGCCTAAATCGCGAGAGTTCGCCGTAAACGGAAGTACTTTTGCTATTGCAATGTTCAGTGTAACAATAGCTCACGCATGGAAGGTGAATGTAAAATCATAAGTTTTTGTGCTCAGCGGTCTCGTGCAACACTGGTCTGGTCAAACCAAGATCAAATCACTTGGTTTGAACGGCATTTTCCGCGTGCAGGCACACCTTGGGTCGCGAACCAGCCGCCTGGCATTCTTTCAAACCCATTACCGCCGGCTGCCGGCCTCCTACTATTGGCAATAGTGCACGAAGAAACGGCGAAAGTGCCATGCCATCCGAGATTGCAGCGGGCCGTGAGACTACTAATACCCCAAACCCTCGGCACGCAAACCCCATCGACCAGAAGTATATAAGTCTTTATTTATGGACCACCCGTTTTGCAATCCTCTCTGAATATTCTGCTCTCGCGCGTGGGGTCGTACAATGGTACCATACTGGCAACCTGATAGATATTATAACCACGGTGACGTTGTCGAGTTCGAAGGTAGACTCCTGTCACCTGTCTCAGGCCCTGGGCATTGACTTTAGACTGATCGCCACCACGACGATGTAGGCGCAGAGTACAAGATCATAGAACCTCACTGCTCCCAGGTGGGTTCTTGGACCACCAGTCATTGCGTTGTGACTTACAGGGAGTGTTAGGGAGATTTGACACCTCCAGTGGCCCCAGCCTTCTGGGAACGCCTTCGCAGTGGTGGACGCCGCCACAACCGCGAGGAAAAATCAGGCAGGGGTCGCAGACCTCTGCAAGGTCCTCCTGATTATGGGCAACAGCAACAGCAAGTGCAGCGTGTTGAGGTAAACGAGGTGTCGCAGCACAGGCCTAGATCTCGTCTCGATGGTCGTGACGAGCAACAGGGTGGAGAGTGCAAACCTCAGTGTCCTCCTGATTATGGGCAGAAAGAACAGCAGATACGGCGTATCGATGTCGAAGAGATTTTGCAAAGGCCTCGCCACGATCGTGAGGAACAGTGGAGCGAAGATTTCAAACCTCACTGCCTTCCTGATCGTGGGCAGAAAGAACAGCAGATACAGCATGTCGATGTCGAAGAGGTTTCGCAGCGGCCTCGCCACGACTGTGAGGAACAGTGGGGTGAAGATTTCAAACCTCAGTGTCTTCCTGATCACGGGCAGAAAGAACAACAGACACGGCGTATCGAGGTCGAAGATGTTCCGCAGAGGCCTTGCCACGATCACGAGGAACAGTGGGGCGAAGGCTTCAAACCCCAATGTCCTCCTGGTTATGAGCAGAAAGAGCAGCAGACGCTGCGCATCGATTCGGGATACGAACATGTCACGTCCCAGGAGCTTGACATTTCCGGTGCGCAACAAGAGCACTGGGAAGAGGAAACGGGCAAGCGTTGGTACGACATTGACGACAAGCGCAAGGTGCCATGCCCTCGGGATCTATTATTGATCAACAACCTCATGTTTCACAGCTCGGTGGAGGTATCTTAGCTGGTGCCGCCGCGCTCGGCGCCGGTTTTTTGGCGTACAGTCACTTCAGGAACAGCACGGAAAAGGTAAGATGGTCGTTACATTCTTCACTGTTGGCTTGCTTCGGGGGCTAATGTCCCATTCCTACAGAAAGCGACGCAGACTTGGTCCGCTAATGCTTGGATCGCAGAGTCGCAGACCCGCACCCAGCAATGGCGGGCAGGACGATACAACGCGCCCATCGCCTGGATTTGGAATGAGGGGAAATCCATCCCTCGCGATGCTATCCGAGGTGGAGAAGAACGCGGAGAAATCATTTACATTTGCCGGGTTTACCATCAGGTCTGGACATGTCAGCTTACCGATGGCTCACTTTTTGATATTCGTATGGTCACCAGGGCGGAATCAGTGAGTGGTTGTACCGGTTGGAGATTGCTCTGTAACTCGTGCCTTGATCAGTGGTTGGAAAGGCTTCTAGCTTCTTCAAGAAGGGTGCTGTAATTGGGTACAAGAAGGACGAGACCCATGTAAGCGTTCCGAATACACGATCACCTCGAGATCACCGAGCCGCTTTGCAGCATGACAAATACGAGATTCTTGTCGGCGACCCTCGCGCCGTCAGATGGGTAACTTGCTCTGGTAAATTCGATCTCGAGGCCCTTTACGGTGCCCGACCCGTGGAAGGTGGAAGGGAGCCACGTGGTTCCCCTATCTACATTGCTCAGGCACCCTACCGCGGCGCTGTGTACCCAGGCAAAGCTTGTGAGGTGTACGGAGATGGCTGTTTCATCCCCTACGATGATACCGAGAAGAAGGTTAAGGTACATAATGTTTTACCTGAGTGGATCTGCGCCTTATCGGCTTGCTTTAACAGGAATATGCTGTGTTGTGCTATGCTTAATACGCGGGGGTTCGCGAGCGATTTCAAGTCCTTTACTATCGTAATGCTTCACCGTAACAATTATAGCCATGCATAGAAGGTGAATGCAACGCCATGAGCTCCGCTTAGCATCCTCATTCGAACAAGACAACCTTCACTTTTCCGTATCCAGAGGAGAGTTTCGGCAGCCCTCCGAGCCAGTCGCGAGATGTTCGGATCCGCAATATGGGGCCGTGGCGCATCATAGTTTGCTGTGATATGACGTCTACCTCAAATCCTTTACAGCAGTGCCGTCTGGCCCGGGCATACAGATGCATCTACATGTTCTACATGGGCCACACTCCCTCTGTGAATCGTCCATCTCCCACACATCGGTCCACACAACGGCCCGAGACCGGGAACTGGCGATGTCATCGAGTCTGACGGTAGACACTCCAGTCGTTCCGAAATGACTCGATCAGACTCGGGTCTCCACGATTTGAGAGCCGAGTACGAGGCCTTTCAACCCTACTGCTCAGAGGTAGGTCCATCGATCATGGAGTATGACCGTTCTGCCCTCGCTCGTATCTCGTCCTCCATCCTCTGATAATTCGTCATATTCCCCGATAAAAATTTCCCGACGGCCTAAATCTGGATAGGATTCCACTCGGGGTGAAGAATTGCTTTCGTGCATTTCATGGACTGACTGTGAAGGGATTTCTGTTCTGCGTAACGCCGTCCCAGGCGGAGAGTTTTACATTTGCCGTGTTCACCATGAGGTTTGTACGGTCAGCGCGTCGTCAGCTCAGTTGCTGATCTTTGTGCGACAAGCAGGGCGGATTCTGAGCAGTCCAGCTGCCAGTGATCGGGACTCCTCCCTGACCCGTCCCTTGATCGGTCGTTGGCAAAGCCTCCGCGGTATTCCAGAGGGTCCCGTGTTTAGTACGGCGGTAATGAACTCGACGTAGGCCTTCCATCACGTCATCGGACAAATACGAAGTTCTTGTTGGCGATACTCCCGCGGTCAGGTGGGGACCTTGCATCGGCCGGTTCAACCTCGAAGCCCTTGGTGCTCGTCCGCATGGTTCGCCTATTCACATCGCCCAGGCTCCCTAGTACCGCAGCGCTTCCACCCAAGCAAGGCATGTACTGATTATGGAGACGGCTGTTTCATCCCCTACGGCAGAAGAGAGGTGCAAGTCAAGGTAAAAATTTACCCTGTTGACATGATGAATCCGTGCCTTATCGACCGTGTATTGTGTTATGCCTGATCCGTGACGACCGTAGGAAGTCTTATTCCGTTCTGATATATTTTGTAACAATAAGCCATGTGTGAACATAATGCTATGCATTTTTGTACGCCTAGGCAGTAAGTAGGATGCAAAGAGCGAAGGACCAGCCGATCAAAAAGAACGAGGTTGCCAGGCCAGGGTACCTAGTTTACAAAGTTAACCTAACAGCGTTATGGTGTACGTAATGTAAGTGCTGCAAAGTCTATTCATCTTGTGAATTTCTCGTAAGTGGTTCGTATGCACCAAGAAATGTCTAGTCGTTCATAAAGGGCATGAAAGGTGAAGATACCTAAGGAGTCTCCGGCGTTGTTGGCTTCCTGTCTCGCAGGATAAACCGCGTAATGACGAACAAAACGGTACTTGCGATGATAAAACACTGGGAAGGTCACAGGATCAGGAACGGTGCTCCGTCGGGTACTTTTTTTTTCGCGAACTTACGCCACAGAGCAACGCGGGTCTCCACCAAACATAGTTCGATCCTAAAAGTTCGCCTGCCAGAGGCGTTCCTATCAAGCTTCCGAGTCCTGCGGCCTCGTGTATGAGAAACGAATAAGAGGGCCCTTGATGGTTACATACCCGCCATGAAAAGTGATATGCCCAGACGTGCCCTTCCGAGAGATAATGAGGTAAGAAAGGACGGCCGTCGTCGACAGGCCGGAAACTTACCCAAGTTCCGACACGTCGTGGGTCAGCCATGCGATAAGTGGAGCACAAAGAGCCACATCTGGATCCACTACAGGTCAATCACAGCAATGCCAAGAGAAACGGGGATGTTACTGACAAACTCCCTCGAAATACCCAAAGAAAATGCCAATACATACGGCGCTAGCGCGAGTAGAGAGGCCTATCATCGCGATAGTTACTATGCCGGAAAACAAGGTTGCCGCAATGACTGTATTGATGAGGCTACAAAATGCGGAAATGAAACCAGCAGTAGCACGGCCAACAAAGTTGCCTCCATTGAGCATAACGATCTGGGGCGTGGAGTTAATACATGACATTCATAACAAGAAGCCGACGGCACCGTGTAGAAGGAGAATTCTGTGCCTAGTGCATGCATGGCGGAATCGAGCTGGATGTAGAAAATGGGGAAAAACGAGCCAGCTGCATAGAGGAACAACCTAGGGAGATGATGAGTGTTGGTTCGGATGACGTCGTTGAGACCTACCCGACAGAAGCAACTATGTAGGGATAGTCAACTGAAGCTGTTCGCAGCAGTTGGAGATAATGTACTTGTGTGGTCGGAAAAAGCGGCCTGGTTCGCATGAGGCAACAGCCAATTAACATTAACACAGCATTCACAGCGGCGGTGATGCGGATGGCGTTGGCGAAACCGAGACTACCATTGAGGAGGTTGTTCAACATAATGGTATACAGTGAAGAACCTATTGGTGCTCCGCTGGCGACTATGGACATCGCAAGATCCACCCGTTTGCGGAAGTGTTGAGAGAGCACGGCAAGTGCGGGCACGTAACTCATGCTTGCAGCCAGTCCGAAGCCAAGGCCTTGGGATAAAAACACCTGAAAGCAATGTGTCACGCTCGAAGCATTGCCACGCTGAATACGCACTTGATAAAATTGATTTTGCTGTGTTAAAGAGAGCATGAAAAGGCATAACGTTTGTAGGGTGCAGCCACCGATTACCAACCAGTGGCTTATAGGAATGAGCATCACGCGGATGATGGGGACGAAGAAGAAGTGGACCTACAAGTACCCCCTATCATAGAGACGTCCAAAGAAGAGTCCTCCGGATAGGATGAAGAAAGTGTTTGTGCTTCCTATCCAACTAGACGACGTTGTTGTGAATGGGAAACGTGGCAGGGAACGGAAACTCACGAAATCGTAGACGACGAAACATTGGTTAAATAGTATTGAGAATAAAAGTCTGGCAAAGGATGAGTGACCAGGACATGCTATTGGAAAGATGAAAGCACATGCCTTGAAAGACACCGAACGCGTTCACGAAGCTGCGGGAAGCGAAAGTGAGGTACGTTCGACTCGCAAAATTGATCTCCTACCCAAGGCCACTGACTTGGATCAAGAAGCTTATGACGGAGGGGGACGATCAGTCGACACGACGTGTGGCGTTGAGAAGGGCTACTTACGCGCCGGATACGGTTAGCCAGGCAGTCAGGCCACCGTCTGGAGCATTGGCAGCAGTGTCGAGCAAAGTAGAGTCGTCGACGGAAGGTGCATTGTCGGCGTCGGGTGTATTCATGGGATGGTTAAGTGGCTACAGAAAGAAGTTTGGCGGACAATTCTCTTAAGTAGAAAAAACCGGGCGCATGTTTAGGCCCTTTCGGCTATATAGTAATTTGCTGCGCCCTAGGTCCATAGCTGTAGTGCGCGATGCGGTGCGTTTGTAGCACAAGGCAGAGGTATGTTTCTGTACGTTGCCGTGTCATAATACGATTATCCCGATTAGGAATCACAAAAACCGTTGACCCTCTTGCCTCGAGGTCGGGTTCGCACGTTGTGTCCTGTTCCCCGTCCGTCCTCCCCTCGGGTCGATCCAAATGGACGCGACATCCTCCCCAGCCCTCCTTAAGCCCCGTCTCAGGCTATTCAGGCGCAGTCCGAGTCCTCGTACACACGACCCCACTTCAGAGACGACCCCCCAGCCTGGTCCGTCCACGGCGCGTTCGCCCTTTTCAGCCTTGCACGACGACGAGGACGACTTCCCGACTCCTCGCGTGCATCCCAGGCCTATCAATGGCGACCCGGCGTCAAGCATCGCCCCCGTGCCTGCAGAGACTCCCGCAGCGCGTCTCCGCGCCTTACTCGCGCGCGAACCACGATCTCCGAGGAGCTCCACCCCAGCGCCACCTCCACCCCCCTCGTCTGACGCAGACTCAGTCTCTGAGCCGTCGCGTTTGGGTTCCAGCACCTCGAGCGTCGCCCGCGAGAGCTTGAAGGACATATTCTCCCGTGCACTCAGAGAGCCGGGGGACACGCCAGAAAAGGGTCGTTTCCGTAGGAATAGCTTCGATGGTAGTTCGATGGAAATCACCCCGGTGGTCGACGGGAGGAGAGGTCATCGCAGACCAGTACGAAAAAGTTTGAGTGACGAGGAAACTGACAAACCGAGTACGTGGCCACCCTACACTCCACCGTTATGACTCGGAACCTCGCGCACCAGAATCTACCAGACGATCTTCTCCTTCATTTCGGTTATCGACAGCGGTCACTTTTGATACCCTGCGTGCCCGGCTCATGTCCTCCCAGTCACAACTCGTGGATCAGAGTCCTCCGGAAGCATTACACGAGCGTATGTTTCTCCTGAGTATTGTCTCTTCACACCGATCAACCTTCATACAACCAGAGTCGTCTCTTACATCCAGAGGCACGTCTAACGCCCCACATGATCCTCAGGCATCCGCTTCATCATCCCAATTCAATCCGGCCCACGTAACACCGTCGATCGCCACTGACACTCCACAGCCATCATTCCAAATGATGTCCCAGTTGGGATTTCTATCCGGTATGTCTTTCTTGGATTCATCATGGGATTTGTTTGGTTAATCTATAGTAGACCTCCTCGAACAGGATTCAGAAATGCAACGAGCAATGGGTGACGTTCTCAATTCCGAAAATGAAGGTATGATCACTTCAACTCCAGCTCTTCCGATCCCTCATGTCTCCAGATAACGTGGCCCCGACACCAGCTCCGAACGGCGCTCAACCATCAGCGGCACCTTCTGATTCGCGTCCAACCTCTTCGTTCGGTCCGAATAGCTCAAAACCAGGACTCAAACGCATAAGTTACGAGTTTGCTTGTAAGCTACTTGCTCGCAAATCGAGCGTACGCTTCCATTGATGACATTGGTTCGGCCCAGCTTCAACGTCAGGCTCTGATGTGAATGAGAGGACTGGTAAGCGAATTTGTCCCGGATATCGCATCATATAGACACGTTTTTAATCAAAGGAGCGGAACGGCAATCCCAGGGAGGGGTGTACAACCACCAACGCGAACGGGAGCGGAATCGCCCGAGACTCCCGTCGACGTCTAGCATCCCAGATACACACCGCAGACACTCGAGAGAACTGCATCATCGTCTCTCTCAAGAATTCCGTTCGTCTTCCCACGCAAAATCGCTTTCTTCGGATTCCGCAATACGAAGTCCTTCTGCCACGCCAATACATCGCCACCTGGAAAGGCGAGGCAGCCTTGCATCTCTCCGCAGCTTCGACGATGATCATGGTTCCAGGCCCAACTCGACCGGTTCTCAGGCAGACTGTCGGTTTTTTTTTCTTGACTTGATAGTCGTGTGGCTTAAGCTTCGCTAGATGGAGACCGAATTTCAGAGCTCGACCGGGAAAGAAATTACGAGCGAGAACGAGAATGGAACAAACGACATCCACCCTCTCGTCCATCTTCCAGCTTGAGCACCAGCTCAAATCACTCCTTTACATACGCACACACACATCCACCCCGATCACCCTCAGCGACACCTTATCTTATCCCAACACACTCGTCCCTTCAGCGGAAGTCCTCCCGTACGTCCCTCCGTTCGGATTCTCCTGCTTCCCTGGTTAGCAGTCGCGATTCATTGAAGGAACGCGAGGAAGAGGAGAAAAGAGAAATCGTACAGGAACGAGAACGTAATTGGAATTCGCCTCGTCCCCATTGGACAACTTCCAAGTCACCGTCTTCTCATTTCAAAACTCAAAGTAAAGACAACAATTCCCTCCGACCTATGTCGAGTTCACCTCATCTGAGAGGCTCGAATGGACATCAAGACACTTTTCGAGCGTCAACGAAGCTGCAAGGCGCGTCGCCCAAGGCGGACTCCTCTTTCCCTACGTCTCCTCATTTGTTGCGGAAGTCAGGGGATCGATCAGATTTGAGGTCAGACGAGAACGATGCTGGTATCACTCAATCCACACCGTTGAACAGTTCCAGTCCTGGTAAAACGCCAGGTGCCACTTCAAGGTTTGGTTGGCATTTCGCCCGCAGTCCCCTCCCTCCGCTTGAGCTCGATGATTCTGAAAACCATCGCGGAAGCACTTCATCTCCCAGGGCATCACAAGCTATGACATCCAGTCACATACCTGTGCGTTCCAGGATGAAAAGTCGCTCGAGCGTTGGTCACGCGACTAGTGATATGAGTTTCACGCAGGTCGTGGGTGATGAGTCCCCCTATCAACGAGACTACCAGAACGAGTTGACTGAGAGTGCTGAACAGCATAGTCAAGGAGAACCTCCAGCGGCCAGAACTTCATGGAGCCAGGATGACGTGGTACTGAGTACGTCCATTATTGACTTTTACACCTCAGCCGGTCATGACAATATCTCAGGCAGCGATGAAGAGTCTATCCGTGATACTCCTCCTGAATCTACCACCCCGAAGAGCAATCCGCCCAAACTCCTTTCAGAAGAAAATGAGACGGACACCGAAACAGAAGTATTGACATCACCGTCTCCACAGAGTTCCCCCCGACTCGGAGCACTGGCTTCTATCCCCAACGAAGCGTCCCTTCAGGATGTAAGCGATCCACCACGTTCCCAAATTCCGGACCTCCCTCTAGAAGAACAATTTATCAACGCTACACCTCCTGGTACACCCCCCGGTGTTAGCTCAGTGTTACCTGCTGGAATATCCCCTCAATTTTCCCCTGTAACACCTCCACGCCCAACATCATTTGGTAGTTCTACGTCTATCTTGGACTTTAGAACGCCTTCGCCCCCACACGACCTTCCAGATCTTCCTGCTCCGCCGTTATCATCAGATGACGATATGCTTGGGGTTACGCCTACAAAGGACCGACGTGCTGAAACCAACTCGAATTTCACATTCACCAAGACACCGAAACCGCCCGGCGCATGGACTGCGACTCCACTGCCGCCCAAGCTAGGAAATCGATTGTCTTCCCCTGCGGATACTTTCTCTTTGGAGTCGACACCTCCTGCATTCACCTCTACCCCGTTACCCCGTGCAACTACCCTACCCCACGCGCGCTCCGAGGCTGAGACCGACGGTACAGGTGAAGACGGGCTTCTTACCCCAGTAGGGTCATTGTCACGAGCGAGGTCTCTACCCTTACGCACACCTGCGCCGCCCGGTGCATGGATGGCAACTCCAGCCCAATCTGCACTTCTAAGCAGTGGCGCGGATCAATCTCAGTATGGTTCACTTAGCAGGAGGAAAGGTTTCTTGAAAGTTCGTTTCGATGTAGCTGAATCGGAGACCTCTGCAACGGAAGGACACCCGAATTCACCTCTGTCCGCTATCAGATTGGTAAATCCCGAGCTGCCCTTACCAAAGCAGACCACTGACGGAGAAGTTACGAATGGAGTCCCGCAACCGGCATCAACATCAACTGTACCACAGAGACCCGCTACTCCAGAACGACCCACCACACCAATTTCTCGAGAAAGTGCGCCATCTCCCCGGTCACTTCGGAAATCCCCTTCTGTTCGACTTGTGGATGCTTTTGGACGGGAAAGAGTTGATGAAGAAAGGACCGTGGCCCCACCGATCGACCTCCAAATCGACCATGCGGATGCGGAGAGGATGGCCACTACATCGCCCCTCACCCCTCGCCATAGTTTGGTACGAATTGTTGACGCCATGGGGAGGGAAGTAGGTGATGTCGCGGAGACCCCTGATGTGCCAGAAGATAGAAAAAATAGGTCGTTTGAAACAGACTTTTCTGTTGTCTCATATGACACCCCACTTGGACACGCTGAGGCGTTAGCCCACATGAGAAAGACACTCAAGGATCTGGCTGAAAGCTTGAACGACGCCGACAGGTTAGTTGCCATCTACGTTTTACTAAGAAGCCGTGAATGAACGAGTCGATCGATCAATAGGTCCGAAGATCTGGAACTCAATTCCAGTCACATTGAGCAGCTGGAAGAGGTCTCGCAGGCCGCTCGGCTCGCCCGGAACCAGCTCGCCCATAATCTCCATGTGGAAACGACCAAAGAACACGATCTGCGCCGTAATAACAAATTCTCCGCTTGGACTCGCGGACTTCTGGTATGCACCCCTCGGATCATTACTTTCCTGTGTTAATCACACATTACACAGCCGACGACCGCAAAGGGACCGTGGAGTACAACCATCATATACTGTGGCGTCATCGTGCAGATACTGCTCGTTATAGCAATGTGGAGGTACCGTCGCATTTGCACATCCGGAATTCGAACCTGATATGATCCTTCAGATATGCTCATGCGGAGGCCCGTCGCCTATTTTATACGACATATTATGACCCCATATACCCAGAGTACACACCGGTTCCAGGGAGTCCATATCTCAGTGGCACGCTCTCTACTTCACGACCATGGACGATGCTTGATTCGTATGAGACCATCCGCAGGGAAGGTTGGTGGTCGATTGGGACGGAGATGTTACGCGCGATAAGACACGTCGCAGACCAAGCATGGGAGCGGTGGGGCGAACATGCCAGTTTGGAAAACCCAAACTGATTGGTTGATACCAGACTACACATGTTGATCTTACTTTCTAGTACGATAAGTTTAGATGGATATATTGTGTAGATCATGTAGGTGGATGTGGGTAGATTCACTGGAAACATCATCGTCATGTCGTTTAGGACGATAAAATGCGAGGATGTATCATCAATTTTTGTAATGCAACGACAACTTGACTTGCAGATCTCATGCGGACTCAGAAGGACCTGATACCTTGAGCCTGAAGACCGGTGCGTGGCAAGTGTGTGCGGAAGGAACTCGGATGCAACCCGAGTCCAAGAGGCTACGGTGATGTATGTACCTTTGTAACATTGAACTTTATTCATGCCACCGATGTGAGAAACATATCGAACGTCCCGCATCACCACTCAGCTCACATTGACGCGCCCTCTCAGACGAGACAAGTTCACGATCCACTCAAAAGCGGTCGTCTGCCAAGACGTCGATCTCAAAGGTGACATCACCATCGGACCAGGCACCGTCATCCACCCCAAAGCAACCATCTTTGCGCTCGGCGGACCCATCCTCATCGGTTCGGGCTGCATCATCGAAGAAGCCGCCATCATCGTCAATCGTCGTAAAGAGGTGATGCGTATCGGGGACAACAACCTGTTTGAAATCGGCTGTCGTGCGTGTTTTCGCTCAGCGTGTCGTTCGCGCCGGTGGTCGTTCGTTGACACGGGGAACGCGTCTGTCTCGCTTTTCAGGTGTCGAGTCGCCTTCTATAGGTAATAACAACACTATTTCGACGCGTGCGCGTGTGCACCATACGGTGCGGATATCCGACTATTGTGTCGTTGGTGCAAGCTGTCTGGTCGTGCCGACTGAGGACGAGACACTGGCAGAGTACACGTCTGTGTATGGTCCTGCTGCGGAACAACGGATATGGAGTGGGAGAGGCAAGGTACAAGAGGCTGACTTGCGAGTCAAACACGCCGAGTATCTCCGGGAGATGTTGCCCAAGTTTAATCGGTTGCGTCGAGGAGATGGTGTATAATAACAGGCCGAAATAAACGCAAGTGGTGCCTCTGCACGATACGAAATGGTTTGCTTTGTCAGGAATCTCGAAGAGAAAAGGTTCAAATGTTACAATTGGAGGCGTCGAACGAAACTGTACATGTATGCCACTAGTACACGGGACTAAGACAGTGACTAGCAAGGGGGAGAAAGAAAAAGATGCATTCGGGTTACAAGATGTCGAGATGCGTAAGTCGTCAGCTACATTTCGGCCACAGCAATCGAGCCGGCCACGCACGCAACACTTAACCCCTCACAAGCCTGTCGCACAAAGCCAGAAGGACAGGCTCCGCGTGCGGCATGTTAGCGAAGTTCTTCATTGCATTGATGAATGCACTCTTGACCTTGAGTGACCCAATGTGTTTCAGGAGGATGTCCATCTGGGCTTGTCGGACCTCGGAATATCTATCCATCGTTGTGAACAATCATGGTCCCACCGTAAGAGCTGGCACTAACTTGGATGTGAAGACAGAGAATGTTTCTTCCAGGATATTTTTCTCGTTCATTCTTTCACTGATAGCTTTCAGGGCCTTGTCCTTGAGGTCCTTATTGCCGACCTTGAGGCACTTTAGAGCATTGTATCACTTAAGCACAATCAAGGGTGCTTACGAGATCCGCCAGTCGGTACATCGATTTGGGTGAACAGGTAGGTGGTCCATCTTCAATGTCTAGGTGCCGGGCACCGGGTCCAACTTGCGACTTCAAGCGGTTGAATTCAACCTGGCCGGTGTAGCAATACCACAGGAAGGCGCGCCACCTGTCCGCCGATCAGGCATTGTCTAGGACACGTTCTCGAGTATGTATCACGCACGTTCTATGTGCTGCGAACTTCACCAAAAACGTTCCTTGGTCGTCGTCGTCGGCTAGGTGGTGTGGCTCCACCGAACCTTGGATGATTTCCTCGGGCTGGTAAAGCTCGAAGGAAGAAATAGAACTGTTAGATCTTTGGGTCCCGGAGTCTGATTGCGGCTCCTGGTCTGTTGGGCGTCGTTAGCAGGCGTGTGTGAGCAGGGTAGCAATAGACAATCCACCTCGACGGATGCTGGTCAGGTCGTTCGCAATGGGTGGGGGTGGTGTACAAGGTTCCGCAATGGATGAGATCTCGTCCGAGCCTTCGTCGTCAAGATCACTGTCAAGCTCGTGCTCATAACCGTCCGGGCAAAATATCTTTCTGGCATGCTTCACGTCGGCTGTATCATCTCGTTTCGGTGCTAATAAGGCACTTTTCCATTCATCCCCGAGCTTAGCTTCGGAGGTATTAGCTGCATACCACTCGAAGAAATCATATTGGCTCACAAGATGAAAGATCCACCTTTTGCTCCAAGACGAAACGCGAGGCATAACTCGGGTGGAGCGTCTCAGATCCCCCAGTGCAAGTAGGAGATGCCAAAAACTTCACGTCAAAGAGCTTTCCGGTTGCAAGTAACCGAGTTAAGAGACGATCACCACACTGTCTGACCAATCGTGTATGGGCCTCTGCTTCGTGAATGAGATCGGCGGAATCAGTTCGGAAGAATCCACCAGAGAATGGACACCCCGAGATCGTCACATTCAGCCGGATCTTGATGGGTTGTTGCAGTGAGACAAAGCCAGCTGTCGTTAGGGGAAGTACAGTCGAACTGTCCCTTGACAAGATGGCCTGCAGTGTACCTATTGGGATCGGGGTGTGGCTCACATCGCTCTGTGTAGTGCGCTCCATTTCGCGGATGGATGTAGAATCGGCAGAATCGTGCTATTTTAAAGGGAGGGAAAGCTGAGCTTGCAGAGAAGTATCTCCCCAAGGATTCGAGCCGCCATGCCGGCGAAAAGAGAATGCTACAGGAGTCCAGTCATACGTTTTGATGACCTTCGCTTTCTTCTGTTCTCGCCTGCGGGACAGCGAGAAAGCGAATGTCCACCCGAGATTCGGCAACGAAAGGTCGATGGAGAAATCAGTAGATTTTGGAGACGTCAGATGGAATGCATATATAATCTGAACCTTGTAGATGTCCATTGCTCCTCCAGTTTTTCTAGTAGTACTTTCACGGACATAGTACTGGTTAGTGTGGAAGGATTGCGAGGGGAAGCTCTCGGCGCACTGCGCCACCACGAGCCCAGCATTTATATGGGGCTGAGATAACGAGAACCACTGCCTCATGGGCCATAATCAACCTGATATCGGGGGTAATCTCGGACACGTTTGTCACAGCAAGGTTTGAACCTTGCGAAGGATGGCATAGGAGATGATTGATAGCTCACCGATACTACACTTTGAGTGACCCCAGCCCGAGACGGATCGACGACCATCACTGCTCGTGGTCGAGCGTGGTTTGTTCCACCCGCTGGACGCTGGGGGATGCCTAGCAGAGCATTCTCAAAACCCGACGCTTTCAAGAATGCTCTCCGATTGGAACAAAAAATGCGCGAACAACAAGCTGATATCGATGAAGACATCGTACAGCGTGCTCGGTCAACACACACATTCAGTATTGTCACTGCCCCAAGGTCGCATCTTGCGATGCGAAGTAAATAACGTCTCATGGGCGTCACTCATGGGCATCCTTGTGCCAATTTGCGACGCCGGTGCAATAGCACATTCATCGAGAAGCGGGAGGATGCTCGCAAGGCTGTCGCACAGAGCTAAGAGCGCGGGTTCCGCATGAGACATGTTACCAAAGCTCGACATCACCCCGATAAACGGCGTTTTGACCTCAGGTGATCCAATGTGCTTCATAAGGATACCCAATTGGATTCATTGGACGTCGGGATATCTATCCAGACTGTGAGCGGTGGCCGTCGTTGCAAAACAAGTTACAGACTTGGATGTGAAAAAGGAGAATGTTTCGTCCAAAACGTTCTCCTTGTCCATCCTCTCTTCGAAAGCATTGACGACCTTGGCTTCGAGCTCTACATCGCCAACCTTAGAAAGAGTACCTGAGCGACATTTGTCACCCGAGCCCCTTCACGGATACTTACAAGGTCCGCTAGTCGATACTTTGATTTGGGCGAGCAAGAGGATGGCTCATCTTCGAAAGAGGCTCGACGGGGATGACCAATACTAGATTCGATAATCTGTGATTTCAATTTGTTGCATTTAAGGTTGCTAGTGCAGCAATACCACACGAATGCACACCACCTACACTGCCATTAGTCATAGCCCACTATCCTTTCAGACACGACTCACGCCTTATGGGCTGCAAACTTTACCAAGATTGCTCCGCCTCGAGTAGTGTCCTCTTCAGGTCGGTTGGTGACAGACCACTAGTCGCTGGCTTGGCGGTGACTGAGAAACACGAAGGAATGACGAGACATCACTGACTTCCACCTGGCTCAAAGGAGGACAAAGAACTAATGGACCCCCCGCTACTACTTTCTGGTTGTGATTGTTCGACTGGTAGGCATCCCTAAGAAGACGGCAATAAGCCATCTACCTCGAGAGGCATTGCTAAAATCATTCTCACAGCATGGCGGCGGTAGGGTGTAAGCCTCAGCGGCGGATTAGGTCTCATCTTTAAAATTGGTATCAAACTCTTCGTAGCCATCCTGATACAGAACTTCTCCGACATATTGCACGTCAGCATTGTCACGGTAATTCAATGCCGCTAGCGCATTTTTCCGTTTCCTTTCGGCTTCAAAACTATCAGCTGCGGATTGTCCAAGGAGAATGTACACGACTGACCAGACGGAGGATCAACGTATTGATGCAGGACGAACAGTGAAGAATAGGTCGGATGGAAGATGTCAAGAACTTCGCGTCGAAAAAATTTCCAGTGGCGAGCAAACGGTGTAAGAGGCGGTCAACACTCTTTCTGACCACCTGCGCCCGCGCATCAGCTTCACCAACACGGGAAGGAGTTTGGAAAGCCCGTTGGCGAAAGGACGCCACGAAATCGACACCGTCAACCTGATATTGGCAAACCCGAGCGATGAAAGAGTGCAAGGGATCGTGACATTTCACGAAGGAAGTGCGCGCCAAGGCGACCTGGCGTCATGTCGCTACACACTACGGGCGAGGCGTCAGCCATCGTGAGCGAAAGCTGAGCACGCATAAACGCGTCTCTCCAAGGCACCTTGCTGCCATGCTGACGAAAAGAGTGCATTGTAGGAATCCAGTTATATGTTTTGGAGATCTTGTTCTTGAGTGGCTTCTGTTTTTTCAGGTCGCTGCGAGTGAACGACAGAGAAATCATTAGATTTTGTGGACGTGAGATGGAAACTGAAGGCAGCGTGGACTGTTGTGGGCATTCACCGCTCCTCCGGTTTCACCATATTGGCGGACGTGATGAGCGGTTGTCGAGGTTCGAGAGGGCCCGGGCGGAAAGTTAGAAGATGAGGCGAGCACTTATAAATGCAGGTGCATGAAGTTCTTCTGAGCAACGAAACAAAGAGCACTCGAGACTCTCTGAAAACTATGAGAATCCGATTGCAAGTGGTTCGGATGGAGAATGTCAGAGGTTAACGTCCCAACGGTGGTGAAGAAAGACCTACTTTGAGAGACAGGCACCATTCAATACATCGATCTTGGAGAGTCCGTCGTACACTCGAGTCTGTAGATCATCGTGGACTGAACAAAGATTAATCAAAGTACTAGTACTAGTACTAACAAGTTCCCGCGGATCGCGACCTCAATACCTTCAAAAGTGGATCCCATTGCCACCAACAATAGGCTTTGATGGAATCGCGGCCATCATTGCTCGCGGTCGTGCACGACGTGCTCGCACTTCCCCCAGCCTCTCCTGGTGACCTCCCTACTCCGCATCCATTCGGTACCTCCTACTCCAGGACCCTGTCACAGCTCAATACCATACTCAACACAACCACTCAGCTCAGCCATGCTCTATCTCAACTTGGCGCGATCCCATCTTCCGATCAGACCTCCAAACTTGTCAGTCTCATGAAGCAGCACACCGCAATGTCCACTTCCATTGCGCTGTCGCGCGCTGCTGCTGCTTCCCTTTCTGCAGCGCGGCGTGTCATGGTCTTCCCGGATACTACCCCGCCATCACCCATCAGGCTCGAGGAATGGGGTCGTGCGGTGGGCATGGAGGCGTTCATTGACAGTTCCAGCTCGTCCGCTACCACCACTATAATGATGGCGGGTAAAGTGTTGGTCCTCGACGTTGATATGGATGGTGGAGTTTCTGTCAAGACCTCTTTTGCTGTTGGCAATAACGTTGCTACCGGCCCTCCAGCAGCACCAGACTTGGATGCCTTTCTAGCGAGAGACATAGCTAGATGGGTTGATGCAGCCAATCGGGCATCACTAGCCGCGGTTCACCCCACACAGCCAGAGGACCCGGCGATCGAAGCTGCCTCTCTCGGTCTCGTTGTGCAGGATCATCTACGTTACCTCATGATGCTCGATTCGTTGGCAATCGCCGAAGGCGAACGAGGAATTCGATGGTTTATGGAACCCGTCAATGCGGCTCGGCATCTCCTCGATGTCCAAAAATCTACTAGTACTGGGTATGTCATTTCCTTGCTCAACTAGCCTCTATTGACTTCGGTTGGGGGATAGGCCAAAGCAACCACTCGATAAAATGCTTGCTCGAAAACCCTTGCCTTTACTGTATCTTAATGCGCCAACATTATCTCTCCTTGTGTGGCTTTCACCTCTGGCATACCTTCGCCTCCTCCGGTCCGAGTCCTTGCCGGCTGCGCAGCCCAAACCGACCAACCCTTCTATTGATATCCCCGTTGCTCACTTGACCTCGGCCCTATCGGAGAAACATGATGGTGCAACGATTGCTCGCCTAAAACTAGTCCCTTCACCTGAAGGCATTGGAGCGTCTGTGCCACCTAAATTTCCAAACGACCACACTTTCCCCCATGTTCCCTCACATTCCTGGGTCCTTGAATTCAATCGTCCACCCAGATCGAGACATCTGCCGACTAATTTTGGTGTAATAGTCTCGCAAAGTCGACTGCGTGCAATACAGTCTGTGCTGGCAGTAGATATGTCCGCGGACGCCTTCATGAACATGAGTGTACAAACAGGTCCTCCCAACGGTCCTGGATTGGGTGGTCTGGGTCCATTCGGAGGCATGAATATGGGTAGCCTCGCATTCAACGGCTTCATGATAGGCCCTCCACATGCTCAGTCGATTGATTGTGGGAGCTGGGTGGATCTTCTGGTAAGTGAGGTTCAACTATATCTGATCCAACCCTGTACATGGCGGCTTCGAGCATGGTGCTTTTACTTCTGTTCGACTGGTGTCCTATTATATCCGACAAATAGTAGGCTACGCCAATCGATTGGGCTCTACGGTTCCACTATCAGACAGATCTATCTCTGCTACCCTCAATGGTGATTGCGCTGACATTGTGCCCAAAAGCTAAACAATGGCTCACCCGCAGAGTATTACAAAGCTACATATGTAAGTACCAGAGTTCACCTGCGAATCGGTTCTCAAATTAGCGATATTACCAGAACTCACCAAGTCAAGCTCATCCGCCACTGGACTTGCGACTTGCAGCGCCGCAAGAGCCTGGGTTTTTGTTACAAGAAGTCCCAGTGAGAACGGCAAGTGAGGTCTCACGCATTCTGGACGTACGTGGTCTACCACAACCTCGCGGTGTGTGATCCCATCCCTCGACAAACTCACAAACTCTCTTATCAGATCGTGAAGGAGCAATGCTGGTTGAATGAACTGCTAGCGATGCTCCACTGGCAACCGGACGACGTCACCCTTGCACAAAAAGGTCCGGTGTCCCCCCCGTCAGGGTCCGAGGCGGGAGAATCCGTCTCACTGGGGCTACTTGCTTCCATTCTTGCAGGCACGGTCACACCACACTCGATCCCCGTATCGGTATACCTTCCTTCAACAATGCTACCGCCTCTATTGGGTGCCAGTGCTTCTCACTTTGGACTCGAAGGGCTTGGCATGGGGCCACCTCCAATTTCCGGTGGGTCTAGTGCGGGAAGCCTATTTGGATCTACCGATATTGACATGGACATGGAAATCCCTGGATTGAGTATGAGCATGAATGCTGGTATGGACATCTCCATGACTGGGATGAGCATGGCGTTGTCGAGTTCGCCAGTGCCCTCGCGTCCTCCGCCGTTGATCGTGCTCTCGAGCCCTGCACGCGCTCCTGGTACGGGTATGGTCGAGCTTCGCGCCTCTTTCGGGGAGTTTAACAAAGTTGGAAACGTTGGATCTGATTGCGGCGTCAAGGTCGATGCTTCGGCCGGCGTCGACACGCGTGGTATGGATGAAGTAATCAGGCGAGGCGGGATCTGGGGGCTACCAGGAAAAGTTTGGCTTAATAGCAGGGGACCTAAGTGATACAGATAATACACAGGAAGTACAAATGACAAATTGCAGAACACCGGAGACGAGAGTAAAAGGGGAATAAGACAGGATACGATCACATCGAGGGGTTTAACTTGTCCATAATTGCAATAAGGACGTCGTCAACCCATGGCTTCTCCCCGAGCGACACTGCTTTCATCTGAAGCTTGAGCGCCAATGACACTTCATGTGTCTTTCGAAACTCTGACACTTGTTCAACCTCATACTCTGAGATGGGTGGGTACCTGTGGGGTGATCATCAGTTGTCTGTTACCAACCTGAGTGATGCTACATCAGGTACTTACTGTGCGGTAAACCATGTGAAGGCTTCCTCGACGATATTGCCCTGCGACAACCCCTCTTTGATAGCACGGAATGCAAGCTCCTTCATCCTTTCGTCGCCGAGCTGTCAAACATTCAACATTAGCTCACTGGTACGTCGTTTCTAGGACTGTCCTCACCCTGTCTGCCAGTCGGTACATTGACTTTGGGGAGCAACGGGGAGGCTGTGCCGGGTCATTTGAATGCGTCTTGGTATAGCCTGGTGCAGACTTCAAGGGCAAGAAAGACGCCTGGCCCGTGTAACGGAAATAGATGTATGCGGCCCATCTGGAGTGAACAAAATTGGTTCGAAGGAAACTAGTGTTCGGGCAGGCGTCAATCGTACTCACGTCTTGTATGCGACACCTTTAACGAGAATCATCCGACAACTGCTGACGGAATAGGCAGGCGGCTCCGCCGGTAACTCGTCTTCCACATCGCCACGGATGCCGCCCTGCATCGACGCTGGCAGAGCTTGTCAGACCAGGATTGGCACAGGAAAAACAGACTTACTGGATGCATGGGGCCTTGAGGACCCCGCCACATGAAACTCGCCGGGGAGAGCATTGCCGGCCAGTCTATCATCATCATCATCATCCTCTTCTTCATCCTCAAGGTCGCTATCTTGCTCGTACTCATATTCATGAAGAATAGAATCCCGGTCGATATGATGGTCACTGGTCATATTGACCATAAAGGTGGGTGCTAGTCCACCCGACGGCTTTGATCCTGCAATGGTATGAGCTCGAGGTGTAACTTGAATGGCACATCACCCGTACCCAATGTAGACTTGGGCAGCACCATCCCGATGCTACTGTTGTTGGCATACACGATGCGGGGCTTGCCAGCGGTAGCACCGTGGCGCTTCGCTGAGAACACATAGAATTTGGTGTCTACGAAGTCCCCATTGTCCATGGACTGGCGCAATGCCTGCGCGGTCGACGAAAGCGGGTCAGTGACTTGCTGAGGAAGTCGCGCCTTGGTATTGAGCATGAGCGACACATAGGGATGCAAAGCCAGGTCGTACGGGGCCCACGAGCCAAGAAGCGCGGGCTGGCCATGACCAAAGTCGGTGATGGTGGTCACCCGCTCCTTGAGCCCCTTTGCATCCTTATCGGCGCTACTTCTCAGGGAGACGGTGATAGTCGCTTGGTTTTGCTCTGTCTGGGTATGGTTGTGGTCCAGGTGTAGGCGGACCTTGGCAAACCACTCATGCCGGTTGTACGAGATCCCAAAACGCCAACCAAGGCCAAAGGTGTCGCTCCAGGCGATGGCACCATCCCCGGATGAGCAGACGACAGGGCGTTTGTCCTTAATAGCGACATGAAACACGGAAGTAACAGCGTCTGAGATCTTCTCCATCACGAATGGTCAAATTCAGGGGTAGTCGTTGTATTGTCGCTGCTTGAGGGTTGTTGCGATGCTGGACGACGATTTAATATGCTGGGTGAACGGTTTCGTGGACCTACGCAAGATGCTGTGAACTGAATCGATTATCGAACTCCAACGAAGCTGAGTGCTCCCACAATGGGATCTTCGTCGTCCAAGATAGGCAGCTCAGATAACCGATAACTCGCTCCTGCAGTGAGCACCGTGTTTCATATCCTTGTTGTCTATCGACCCTTTTTTCTTGTTACTATACAACAAACTCGACAGGGATCTGACCGCATCCAGGAACACGCGAGGCCCCTTGTGTTTGTTAAATAATTTGTCGTCTTTGGACATCCTGCCTTTGCTGAGGGTTTCAGGGACGTCGATAAGCAATATTAACCCGCTGGCATGGTCTCGTATTACAGACGAGATCAATCTCAGAGGACTTGTCTGGGTTCCGCTCCAGCTCCAGTATCAGCGATCGAGGAGATCAGTCTCGCAAATGAGACAACGGGGAACTTGTCGAATGGTCTCAGTTAGTCTCATGACGAGCCCACTCGGTTATGTCCACTTTGTCCACGCTCAAAGTCACATTTGGATAGCTAGGGATTCAATCATAATCATGCAGAGAAGCGCAGTCGGTCCCGATGGGACTCGCCAAGGGAGTTTCCCAGGTCACAAGATAACATAGAACAACATAGCTTGATCCAGCGTCTCGGCTGTCCTGGTAGAAGCTGGTCTGGTGACCAGACTACCTACTAGAACCAACAGTTCTCAGGTATTTGGCGGAGATGTTTGTCCGCCCCGCTATCACCAGTGCGTTGGCGCCGCCCCGCAGATAGTCGTCTTGGTTACATGTTGAATCCTAGATGCAGCATCTATCAAGAACCCATTCCTCGTCAGTTACTTGCCACTCCCCGCAGTTGTGAGAAAGATCATGCTTTGGTAATGGGCTCTCCGACGGTCCTAGCCCGAGAAAACAACTCACATGATATGTACAGCGTCTTAAGCGGTCGCGATGTATGCCAACACTTGATCTCAAGGTCCGAGTCAGAACCGACGAGTTTCGGTATGCCTAGGCGGCAACCTGGTGGGAATATGACCTATCTGTACGCACCGTAGAATCCAGACTGAAGCACTGACCCCAGTCCGCCATCGCCTTCCTCCTCAATGTTTGACATGACCCGAAACCCTCCGAGTGCGGTGCAGCTCAGCGTACCCCGCCGAAATTATCAGATTGGGTAGGCTGACCTCGGATAGAACTCGACGAATCGTTCGCTCACCAAGATTCATGATGGTACCCTGCCCGCGTGGGTGTGCCAAGCTGTCCGGCAACCCAGTGTACTGGCGACCAACATGTATTTACACCCCCTTTTCGCAAGCATTCGGACCGTTCTTACGACCAGGTCGTCGACAAAGACCTGAATTTTACTAAAACTTGATCATGTAATAATGGTCGTAGCATTGCAAGTGGTAACCGCAGTGCTGTCCCATCTCACCAGAGACACTGCCTCCATGAGATAAAATAACGAAACACGAGTATTGCGTTGATTAATCAATGATTGCCCGTCCGAGCAGAGCGGCGAGTGGGTCGGATGCCTTGTGTACAGCGCACGCTTTGTTCCGCATAAAACTTGAACTGAGTGAGGACCTCGGAATCTGTAATTTTTTGAGTGCATTGCAGAGTTGTGAGTCACCGAGTCTTCACATGCACAGACACTCAGGGTCAGGGTTTCCTGCGATATGTATCAGGTTTTCATAACGGCATATTATTCGCTAAGGAACTTGTCAGGGCTGGCCCCACAAGAAATATAAACATGCGTTTGGCGCAATGGTTCCGGCGATAAGGTAAAAGATGCGACATACGAAACGCTCTGAGAATTGGACTCATTGATGCGGCTTCACTAACGGCCGAATGTGGCAGGGTTTCGAACGAACTAAGTATAGGGAAAGGAAGACTCACTGACTGTGACAGATGGAAGGGCCAAAGATAGGTACAATAGTTCATATATGAAAGAAGACGCATGTTCTGTGCGAGAGAACCTTAGCACGAGTTGGCACGCCACTTGATCTATTCACGGATCAATTTCTGTGGCGGAACGTCGTCCTGTCTATCACAACGTTTTACTCCGGTGAAGTGATCGAGTCGGCTCAACGTACAAAGTTCAATGTGATCGCAGTGGAGAGTGATGGCGATATTCTCTCAATCTCTGCCACCGCAAGACTCTGGCCTAGTAGGACAGTGAGGTCATCGTGCGCAGAGCAGGAGTGGTCAAATTGAATCAAGGGTGTATGTAGTAGGATCACCTTAGTGACGCCACAGCGATTGAGACTGGTGGCGCAGTATCATAGGCTGGCCACACGCAGTGACTGCGAAAAAGTCGGCAATTGCAAGAGGCCGCTTAGAACGACCCGTAGGGCTGGGGGGATGTGTCACGTGACGAGGACGGAGGATGGTTGATAAGGAGACTACGCCACCATGCTGCATGGGATGTAGCCGAAGAAAGCTGTGTGAGTGTGCACATGCACGCAGGGGAGACGGAGGCGAATAACCGGAGAGCTGAGAAAAGCACCTCGTGCTGGGTCAAAGATAGGTGGCATGTCGAGATTGATCGGGAGGCGCAAAGGTAGGCGTGAGAAGGATGACCATGTGGAGCACTTGTTCTGATGGACGTAAAGGGGAACAAACTGCGGAATGAATTCGATTGACCGTGACGTGTGATTCCGATGTAACAGCGTGACAAACCATATACGGTGTGACCAATATTTCGTTCGCGCGCGGCCGATTTCTCGTTCAGGTGTGCGTTGCTCTCCTCCCCACGTCTGCAAGTTGGCGCGCAACTTCGTACGTCTCCTCCTCCCCCTCCTCTTTCTCAACTTTCCCTTATCTTTCTTTACAGAGCACGTATTCGGGTTATTTTTTCTTCTCTTAGACTCTCTGCTGCTCGTTGTTGTATGTCTTTCGGCCCTGGCTTCTTCAGACTCTCAGCCGGTCTCGTCTGATCTCTCCTCCTGCCTTCCCCGTCCATCCCGTCCCTACCACCAATACCTTTCTGTATCCCATCTCCACCAACTCATGTTACAATACTCCGCTCAGCCAATCCCTCTCCCCATTTCCTACAAACCTCAGCTTGCCCGCAAAGATATCCTACCCGAACAACGTTTTAATGATTCCCCATCCCGGTTCCCGCCTTCTCGTCTGTTCAACAAGCGTTTCACGAAAGATCGTCCATCCCAGCAACAACAACAGCAGCAACAGCCTTCTTCCCTCCTTCCTCATGTGACTCATCATTCCCCCCTTCCCGTTCCTACCGTTCCTACCCACTCCCCTTCTTCTTCTCCTCTCCCTTCCCCTCTCCCTTCTCCCCTTCCCCTCCCCACCCTTTTGTCTCCTGCCTCCGCCAGTCCCCTCTCCCTTCCTAGTCCCCTCCCTCCCACTGCTCCCCTCCCCCTTCCTTCCTCTTCTTCCCTTCGTCCACGTGTCTCACGGTCAGTGGCCTCTACACGTCCCACCTCTACCCGCCGATCGACATCCGGCTCCTCCACCATCGAGGACGTTCTTGCTCCGGGTGACTTCATCGGTGAAGGTATTCTTTTACAAGATTATCGTATACATCTTGCTCCCGCCCCCGTCCCACACGACAGCACCGACTTTGGTCTTGCAAAGGAGTTCGAGGTCGTGCGCAAACTCGGAACTGGCTCATATGCCGTCGTATACCTCGTTCGTGAGGTCTTGTCGCGTGCACAACCTTCGGAGGATGGCCATTGTGGTACCCTTGATCTTGGTGATTCGCCCCGCTCAAAGAGCTACGTGACCTATGGTCGTGATTTTGCCCTCAAGTGTCTGAGCAAAGCCAATCTCGATCAAGACGCCCTTGCTGCCCAGATGACCGAGGTCCGTCTCCGTGGGAACTCAATATATGCGCTCATATTAACATGCCCTTGCATAGGTCACGATACATCAGTCTCTTCGTCCTCATCCCAACATTGTCACACTTTATCGTACCTTTGAGACTCCGGCGTTTCTGCTCCTTCTCCTAGAGTACGTCCCCGGCGAAGACCTGTTTTACTTCCTTGAACAGGCACGTGACCATTACGAACCGACACCCATCGCATCCGAAGATGGCCCGTCTTCACCTTCGCGTACGCCTCCGACCCCTTCGCTTCTCGCTTCCCTTCATCCGTCTCAGCTCCTTAGCCCCACACGTTTGCGGCTGATTTCCCGCATGTTTTCTCAAATGTGTGATGCCGTTGCTTCTTGTCATGAGCACGGCGTGTTTCACCGTGACATCAAGCCGGAAAACTTCATCGTCACAGACGGTTTTGTTAACGGGGAACGCCGTGTCGTCGTCAAATTGACAGATTTCGGCCTGTCGACTACAGAAGCAGAGTGTTCTGACATGGACTGCGGAAGTGCTCCATACATGAGCTTTGAGTGTAGGAACAACTGTGCCCCGACGTACCGGCCCGCTCCTGCTGATGTCTGGTCTCTGGGTATTGTCTTGATCAACATGTATGTCCCACCTTACCCTTGATCCCAGCGGTCTTCAATAACATTTCGTTCAGGTTATATCATTACAATCCTTGGACGGACACAGCTCAAGGAGTCTGCTCCTCTTTCAACCTTTTCCGTCAGTATGGCTCCCACTTCTTTATGCAGCGCTTCACCGGTATGACTGCTCCTGTGGCTGAATTTCTTACTACTCGTGTTTTCTGTCTTCCCCCTTCTGCTTCTTTCTCCCTGTCCGGGAACACGACCCCCGTCTCTGCGCGCGAGTTTGGCGTTTGGATCAAGGACCTACCCTTGCTGTTATCTGAATCTACACCTCTTGGCCGCCCTGTTACTGGTCACAAGCGTGTTGTTTCTGCGTCTTCAATAACCCTTGGGCATCCTTTATCGTCGTGTCCACCTTCACGTCGACCCTCTTCTCGTGCGGGTGGACGAACGCCAGTCATTCATTCCCGCAGCTTATCACGAGCACCTTCACTTGGTCCCGCGTTTGAAAAGACTGGATTGGGGTTGGAGACGGTGCCCGACTTGGATGTCTCTATGGTAGAGGAGACGGAGCATGGGATTCTCAAATCCTCCTGCATCGATGTTATCGAGGAAGTTGAGGTTGCAGACGAGGCGGATGCTAACCCCGAACGTAATCCAGATACTGAACAGGAGCTCGAGGATGGCCGCAGCCGCTCTACGAAGAAACGGGGGCGTCGTGGAGCGCGGAAGAGCAAGCAATTTACTGGCGATGTTGTGGACGAAACGCTGGAGGTGCTTGCCTCCGCTTCGCAGACCCTCGCAAGGGAGATCAGCTTGGCATCACGTTCTTCTGGGCAGCCTCTGTCCGGCCCAGTATCATCGTCAGTTATAGATATCAGTCGCGGGGCTAGCATGGCATCCTCCAGGACGCGTACTGTTCCCGCTGAATCCCACTCTACTACTACCGATGCCCCAGCTTCGCCGCTCTTACCTCCCGCCGCCCCAGCGGTTGTGAAGAAGGCTTCCAAATGGAAACTTGCTTTTGGCGGAAAGGGCAGTTCTTCTCCCGTGGACGAACCAGTTCCTGGCACGGCCAATAATGTAACAAACCTGATCATGGGACTATCACCTGTGTCGACTCCCCACGCTGTGCCTCCTCAAACACATGCTCTTCATTCCCCTTACACCCGCACACCTCTTACACCACAGCGTTCTCCTGCGGACGAAGCTGTCACTTGGACACGTGGCCGGCAACCACAATCGTTCAATCCGAATACGTGGGGCTCCTCCTCTGGTAGCGGGCATAACTCGGGAGCATTTACCTATGGAAGCGGCCTCTCTGCTGAGCGCAGAGGACCTCGTGGGACATCACCTCCGTCGGTTCGTGGCGGAGCTTTGGATTTCGCTTCCTGCAGTTCTGCAAACAGGAGTAACTGGCGCAGCTCGATGTCGACGACTTCGAGTGCGAGCACATTTTCGAGCGCCTTTACGCGGTACAGCAACTCGAGCACGCGGAGTATCAGCACGATGGCAACCAGTGTGTCAAGCGAGAGCTGGAGGGCACAGACTAAGACGTCGGGTCACAACGGAGGCAACAAGGTTTACGGGATCAATGGGGAACAGCAGGCTATCCCCAAGAACGTCAAAAGTAAGTTCTCTATCTCCTTATCCGAATCATACACTAATCCGTTGATGCTTAGTCATGAATGGTGTGCCTTGGGAGTTGGACCAGTTGCCTCGTCAACAGCACCTAAATCCAGTTGGTGACATCTTTGGTCAACCTCCACAGCGCAAGCCTCGTACCCGTAAACCGAAAGATCCTAAGTTGGACACCATCAGCGAGCGGCCAGGTGCGCTTCAGAAGCACGCTGTTCACCAACGCCGCGACGCTGCTACCTCAACTACCGATCTCGACGGCGTACGCGAAGCAGGCGAAACAGGCAATGACGGAGCACCAAAGAAGGTTCAGAAGGGCCAGATCAATGCGCTGGCGAAGATGCTCTCCGCTCTGAGGCGGTAATGTAATGTTAGTTGTACCCACTTTTGTCAACGCCGCATGATCATCTTCCCCGCTTCTCGTTCGTGTTTCCGGGTGTCTTTGATTGGGAGCTCATACGCGGTTTCTCTTGTTCATAATGCAGGTTCTTGACATTGCACGTGGCATGACAGTTTGTGCTGTTCGCTGTGTTCGCGTTCGTGTATTGTTAGGTAGCCATACTTACGGTGCGAAGTCAATCCCGTTCTGTGTCTTGATGCGTCCTCAACTTCTGCACAGAACATTCACATTGATTTTTTCGTCGAGTCCGTGACTCTAATGGAAATCCAGAAAACCCAAACCACTCCTTGTTCGCAGCTATTTTTCGCCAGACAATAGGACTGTAACACTTCATACTGAACCCAATTCATCGATAACGCTTACTAGCATAGCAAATATTGTAAATCGCAGAGTCATTCCTTTGTTTTATTGATCAAGGTCATCGCGTTTGTTTTTCATTGCACATACAACGTGTTGGTTCCAAATCCCATGTGTAACGCAAAATACTGTAACAGTCGGTTACCATACCACGGAGCAGTGGGAAGGTATAACGACAATCCTTCATCCCTAAACCCTACGTCCTCTATAGAAATTTGTACGGGTGGTCCTCCGCTATCTAGGTCGCACAAACGGAATGCTAGACCCTTCAAGCGAGTTCTGCAAATCTGCAAACGCCATGTTTTGCTCGAGAGTAGGGGCTTGAGGTGCCTGAGGTGTGAGCGTTGCCGTACCGAACAGGATGGTCGACGGCTCGTGATGCGAGGGTGAGCGCATACCAGCAGTGAGCCGGACGGACTGGCCTTGCATCGGGGAAGGCGACCGCGACGCCATACTCTCGGGATCGCTTTCCGAGGAGACCGAGCCCTCGGCCGTGGAAAGCGATCCGGGAATGACAAATCTCCCGCTGCTATCCGTGCGGACGAGATTGACGTAGTATTCTTGAAGGACTTCGCGCGTGCACTGACAAGACAGCCCAGCAACGACCAATCAAAGACAATGGAACACGACAAAAAAAAAAAGAAACAGACACGTCAAGACCGGAACACGTTCTGAGGAGGAGGAGAAGGGACGAGAGCGCGGGGAGGTTTGTGGTGAAAGGGTTAAAACGTGCTAACCGTTAATCGCCAATCGATCATGCGAAGAAACTCGCGTTCGAGGACGTTGAGTTCGGATACGGGGATGCCGCCGACACGTGCGTAGAGGCTGTTGGTGCAAAATGTATCACATAGACCCTTGCTGCAGACGGTGATGGAGGCGATGATGAATCGGTGACAGGTGAGGGAAGACAACGTGAAGAGAGGGATCCGTGCACAGATCTGATCGACATAGTGGAGGGTGAGCAATAAACACGATTTCTTTGAAGAGTCGGGTTCAGATGAGCAGCGCAAGTTGGATGGAGAGAGAATAAAACATACCTCCACCTTTGTAAATCTGATGATGCGCCGAAGATAGTCGAGCACGGTGATGCCAGGCGCTGATCTCGAATGAAATCGGGTCAAGCTTTCTCTGGATGAATAAAGGATCAAAGACGTTCGGAAGACGTCAACATCGGGAGAACCTACGGCAGCAAGGGTATCCGGTCATTATGCGCGATCAATCGCTCAAGCATATCAGCTTCGATGGTAACATTTAGACATCAACGAGATGAATACAGTGGTGGACGGAGAGGTGATTACCTATCAGCAAAGCAAGAATATCTATATCCGCTTGTTCGAATGCAGTGGGTAAAGCGACCCTTCCTGCGGTGTCCATACACCCATTGCACTCACCGCCTTCTTGGCTTGTGGATTCTCTTGTAAAAACACGAGCGAACACACCAACTTTTCAAGCTAAACCAAATCTATGCAAATACACCTCGGCTTCACGGCATACTCCTGTACAGCACCATAGCGGGGATTGAACCTTATTTTATCAGCCACCCCTCATACACTCCGACTTACTCTCGTCCTCAAGACAGACATGGCCCCAAAATTCGTGCGTACTTCTCACCCACTTGCTCACCGTTTGACGCGCTCACAAACGCATTCAGGACCCCTCCGAAGTCAAGATCATCTACCTCCGGGCAACAGGCGGTGAAGTCGGTGCTTCGTCTGCCCTTGCCCCAAAAATCGGTCCTCTCGGTCTGGTATGCTTGTTTCCGACTCTCCGATCGCGTGCGCTAAGGCGATAACATGTTCTAGTCGCCCAAAAAGGTGGGAGAAGATATCGCCAAGGCGACATCCGCATGGAAGGGTCTACGGGTCACCGTCCAGCTGACGATCCAGAACCGACAAGCGGCCGTCTCGGTCGTGCCCTCGGCCTCCTCTCTCGTCATCCGTGCGCTCAAGGGTAACGCACCGTCCCATTGCTATCCCGTTATACACGCACCTGAGCATCGTCACAGAGCCCCCCCGTGACCGCAAGAAAGAGAAAAACATCAAGCACTCTGGCAACGTCTCCCTCGACGAAATCTTTGACATTGCCCGGACGATGCGGAGCAAGTCGCTATCAAAGGACTTGGCTGGTGGCGCCAAGGAGATTCTGGGAACTGCACAAAGCATTGGGTGCACGGTCGATGGCAAACCCCCTCACGACGTCATCGATGGCATCAACTCTGGCGAAATCGAGGTGCCAGACGAGTAGTCGACAATTCATGTATTCGTTGCCTTTGCATTACCATCTCTTTCATAACATTTTAGCCCCTGTGCGCCTGACCTTCACTCGTCCAATCCGATAACGAGCGGTACACAATGACATTCAACCAAAGTAGAATTATAAATCGGTTTCCAGTGTCAATGGTAAATCCTCTGCCTCAGAAGATTCGTCGTCGTCTGCTATCTGATTTCCCGTTAGTCGTGAATTCCATGCCTCGGTCAGCCGAGTTTTGTCTTCGGTATCCAGTTGTATCATGGCGCTTGAGATGACTTGTGTTGCCCCTTTACCATCCCCGTGGTCCATTAACCACCCAGCCCAAGTCGATGCTGCCGAAATCCCATCCACAGCTCGCCAGTACTCATAAACTGTGCGAAGAACCGACTTGTCCGCACGATCGTCGCGTGCTTGTTCCAGAGTAAACATGCGCTCCCACGTAGCTACAGTGGGGAGATACGCAGTCGACATGTGTCGTATTAGCTTGAGACGCGTGGCGCTGTCGCTTCCCTGAGAGCATACAACCTCAGATACATATCGGAGGAGCAAGGCCGCGTGGATAGGTCCCATGGCCGAGCTTTTCATGCTGTGATTTAACAGGTCCTTTGCGCGCGTTGCGCATACGCGTCAGTGGTCCGAAAGATGTGCGCAAGTATGGTTTACCTGGTAGATAGCTTGCTTATCCCCCTCATCGCTTGGTTGGTGATCAAATCCCCACAACCAGACTTTTTCGGTGCCGTTAATGTCATGGCTCGCATCCACCATGGTTCGTGCAGATGTCCAGGCTGATTTGACGTCGCCTAAGTCGCATGCCTCTTCCGCATCTAAGCGAGCAAGCCATACATCGGGCGAGGCAGAAGCAGCTGCATACTTCCTGGCGAATTTTAATATTCTCTTTGGCGACGCGTTTTCACGCAAGAGTAAACGAACGTGGGTGGCTTGCAAAACTGGGAGTGACCCGGGGCCTTGTGCCAGGGTCTGCAAAGACCCAATTAAATACTGTTTCTGTGATGTAGTCATGAATATTTGGATGAATGTGACCAGCGTAAGACGTCGTCTCACCAAGCTGGGCTCCAGTGTTGGTGATTGACACCATTTCGATACGAAATCGGCGTATATATCCGATATGGTAGGATGAGCAACCTGGATATTGCTCTTTGTGGCAATTCCCAAAGATGCCTTGATAGCCGCCGTAAGCCGCTCATTAGCAGATTGGAGAGCATCTATGAGCTTTTCACTGTCCACGACATGAGGGTCATCCTTGATGGTATCTTTACCATTTTCCCTCTTGAGGGCACATTCACGGAGTTGTCTGGTGGCGTGCATTTCGACTGCACGAGGATCATCAGGTAGCACCTCCTGTAATAGGGCATAGAGATGATCCAACAGTATGGCACGAAGATGGAGCTGGCACGGATAGTTACGAATGAGATCTTCGAGTTCCACAAAAAGCTCTACTTTAGCCAGGGCTAGGCGAAAGTCCTGATAAGGGTCTCATTGCCAGCATGCGACCTAGAATACGCACCTTTCGTTGCACTGGACAGAGCAGACTTGACGATGGCACCGTCCATGATTGCCTTTCGTGCAGCTTCGCCGTCATCGCCACCCTTATCTGCAGCTACAACCTCATCTGGTTGTTCTTCCTTCTGCTCGTCAACAATGATGGTCTCGCCGTCTTCATCCATACGAATATCTGGCTCGACAAATTCGCCTGCACGCGTTATCGCGTCTTCCTTGGCGTTGATGCCCAGAACATTCCACCGTCTTCGCATCCCCTCAACGAAACCAAGTTCCATCCGGATGTACTCCCTCCACATGTCCACACTATCTGAATTTAGTCGTAGCCCGCGCTGCAGCAGAGAACGAGCGGCAGAGGGCGACATGTGTGATAGCTCGTGCGATGCGGCCAAAATGTAAAAAGAGGGAACATGAGGATGGAGTTGCAGAGCACTAAGCAGCTCTGTAGGTAAGTCACGTTTCTTGACCGCAAGGCACTAGGCCATACCGCGCGGTGATTCGTCCCACTAAAGCGCGTGCACCTTCGCGTTTCGCCACTTGGACATACTGTATCCAGAGTCCGACGTCTGACTTGAACCTTTTGAGTGCACGTTCGAATATCTGGAACTGCCTCCGGACGAGTGCGTAATCTGATATCGTTGCCTTTAGCTTTGGAAGGTCTAGAAGGAAGGATGAAACGTTGTCGATAACATGGAACCCGGACCCAAACACATACTGAGCCGTTGGAGGCGTTTTCGACGCAATTGTTCGAGACCCATTTCATACGCAGCATACCGCAAAAAGTCGCTCTTCTTCGCGACACGACGCACAAGGGCGGTTTCGAACTGAGTTCTTTTTTTCAAGATTTGTTTCACTTCTACCTACAAGGAGGGAGACATGAATCTTTGCTCCGAGATTGAAACTGTGCAAGAGAAGGTTTGGGGCGACGCACTTGGGTGAAGAGGCTCTTTTGGACGAGGTCCTTGAGCTCTGCGAGCATCTGGTTACTCCATGAGGATGAGTTCGAGAGGAAAGCTGCTCTAGACTCGCCTGCTCCTGCTCGAAATGTACCCTCTCCATGATGGCCCGGACGAGAGAACGCGGGAATATTATTTTACTAGACTATAATCTAATCAAACATGTACTACCACTCAGTACTAAGTGCGCATCGCATGGTAACGAGCACGTTCGTGCAGGCTAAACGAAGATACTCCGCGGACTGCCTAACCGACAGGAGAGACACGGACGACAGACATACGGTCAAAGTCAGATATAAAAGAGCTGGATCTGGTGCGAGTCCCAGTGGAGCGTACACTACCCATGATGCAAGGCTGACCCTGACAGTGTGAACGGTTATAAGGCCGTCCTCGCGTCGGTCGACATGTACTTGTGGAATCGCTGCGATAAGCAACACGCAGTGGAATTCAAATATAAAGTGGTCAGTTGCGGAGAACCAATTCCGACTACTTTCATCCATGGCACCAAAGACTCATCGTACTGGTGCTACTCCTCTTCCCCGCACTCATTCCCGCTCTTCCTCATCCGCTTCCTCAAAGGCCGCTCTTAATCTACATTTCACCCAGAAGGACCCTCCACCACCAAAGCTCCAGGAAAGGACTAGAAAAACTGGCTATGGACGTGAAGTACGCTTCCCATCACTTATTTTATTTTTTTTCCGCACTTTTATCTCATCATTTTTTTCTCGCCTCGTCCCAGTCACACTCTCGAGACACTTCACCACTTCCCAGGGTGAACAGCACCGCTAGGGTGGCCTCTAGGGAGCACTTACATGCCCACCGCTACGCACTACCCCCGGCCCAACGCCAGCAGGGGGTGAAGACAAAGGCCGGTTTCACTCTCGCGAGCCCTCCTGCGGACGACGAGGATGACGAATGGGTGTCCAGCGAAAGTGGTGTGGTCACACCCAACAATATGAACTCGGATAGCGGTCACCAGACTCCCGTTGACCAACGCAAGTCCGTACCCACGGGCCCACCTGTGGGCGAGTTCGCCCCTCGTCCAGATACACCACGGGCGCAGCCTCAGTCACTCTCTCGCGTACCCACTATCCGTGCTCCAGAGACGCCCGTCAAGTCATCTCTGTCAGCCGCACGTGCCCCGCAAACTTTGCAAACCACGGCTGCGCCACCGTCTGATTATACGGATTCAGCTCCCCAAACACAGCATCTCTTCTCTGAACGACGCGTCATCGAAACACGCTCCGCGAACACCTCCCCCATCCAGCGGACGCATCACAAGCGCTTATCTATGACGCGACCTCCTTCTACGCACTCTACCTCAAGTAGATCGGACGCACCGTTACGGCCGCATCCTTTGATCCGGGGCCAGTCATTTGGTCAGGGTGTGCCCAAGTCACCTAAAGTGGTGCCCCTTGCCCCATTGACGGTCACCTCGGAGGCATCTCCCGTATCATCATCACCAGGTCATGATCAGACAGAGAAACTATCAAGTTCCCCATCCAGTGTAAGGACAACATGTGCACTGTCTTCACCATACCGCCGAACCTCGGTCTCTTCTGTGCGTTCGGTATCGACGCTTCCGAGTCAGCAACAAATCCAGTCACATCTCCTTGGGAAAACACACGACCGCCATCGAACGCTCTCCTCGATGTCCTCGATGTCTTCCTCGTCGGTCCAAGCACTATCCTCCCTCGCACATCTCCCATCGACTCGCCCACCGACTCCACAATATACCGTTAAATTTCCTCCCGCCAGCATTTCCATTGGTTTGGAGGCGGTTCATCCCTTGTTGCCACCCCCTTATCTGAGTGCCCATATGTCGGCTCTCACGCATGTCAGTCCGCTGAGGGAGTCATATGACAGAGTCACTACTGCTAGGGGAATGCAGAAGCGGGAGAGTAAGATCACCTACTAGCACGTGGTCCCGAGGTTCCATGTCTGAGGGTATTTGGTGATGCATGTCGTGATACCCAAACATTGGACGGCGCTCGTCGAAAGCTTCATTTATTCAACTTTCTATGTGTTCTATTATAAACTGCACTCCATGGACCGTTGTACAACGTTTTTGTACTAATTGATACAAGCGATTCAGATGATACCACACGTACCTTGGTAGTAGTTTCTGTGATAATTTCGCTGCGGTGGGCCTGCTGGAATGGCTACCGTATTCCCGGAACAATTTGCGTCAAGTGTCACTGACGGCGTCACGGTATCTTATGTTCGTGAATGTTTCAGTGTCGATCATGATGAAACCTTTGGGTAATGTCTCGTACGGTTGACGTCCAACAACAACTCGGGGCGATTCATCGGCGGATGTCTAATGGTAGTGGCAGTGACGTGTCCGCACGCGACGTGTTTGAGCGCCATCTAAACGTCGAACTCACCTTGACTTACCCTTCGACCAACGCCAGACAAAAACCAAAGAAAAGCATTCACAATGTGGCTCTCTGATGCACAAAGTCAGTGCTCGACCTCGCTCGCCCTATGCAGCGACTCATCATGCGCACAGAGATCGGCGTCGCACTCACGACGTTCGGTACGCTGTTTATGTTCTTGGGGGTCATGCTCTTCTTCGACGCCGCTCTCCTCGCCCTCGGAAATGTTGGTGTCTACGCTGCTGCCACCTAGTACCCAAGTACTCACTCCACCCAGATGCTCTTCCTCTCCGGCCTCACGCTCATCATAGGACCGCAGAAGACGTTCTACTTTTTTGCTCGCAAGCAGAAAATGCGTGGCACGTTATGCTTCCTTGGTGGCGTCTTGCTCGTCTTTTTCAAATACCCGTTCGTTGGGATGATCGTAGAGACCTTTGGCTTCTTGAATCTCTTTGGGTCGGTGTCTTGACACGCTCGTCCTCGTGCACGTGTCTAACACGTTTTTATCAGCGACTTTTTCCCCGTCGTGTTGACGTTCCTGCGACAGCTCCCTTTCGTCGGCACTTTTCTGTCACTGCCCTACATACGACCAGTGAGTGATGTCATCGACGCCCATGAATTTATGGTGACGTTTTCGTAGATCGTGGATCGTCTGGCAGGTTCGAGAACCTCGGCAGTCTAGTCACGGATCCGCCAACTTTTCGCTACGTATCTGACGTCTAACGTAGATTTGTTGGAATATCATTGATATATAGGCGTTATACGTTGGGGATATCGTCGAGAACAGAAAATAAACTGCTTTAATCACGGCCATTCCTTCTCATGCTTCTTCCAGGGACTCGCCTAATTCGCGTTTCTCTCGTGGTGTGTCCATGGGGGTCACATCGTCGGCGACCAGTACGTTGTGTTGCCGTCCTGGTCTCCTCTCGGACAGCTGGTCCCTATTTCTAATCGTAAAACCAGTCTTCCTTGCCTGGTCGACTACCAGACCGCTGCAAGAGAGGTCAGAGACGGCCCTATGGGAAGATAACACGCACTGACATGGCATATAACATCATTGCGATGTATCCCGACATGGGGACGAGATACGACCGCCGAGTAGATGCCAAATCGGCCAGATAGCCCTGAGCGGATGGGTACCATGCTCCGCCTCCCACACCCTACGACCAACGTTGTAAGCTGGCAGGCCAACGCACCGAAATGTGCTTACCATGACGATCAAACCTGACCCTCTTTTGGTGTGCCTGCCGAGGTTCTTGGTACCGAGGGTGAAAATACACGGGTAGCAGATAGACTCGAAGAAGAACAGGACGAACAAACATCCGACACCGCCGTACCCTGGTAATTGTGAGGTCAAGCAGCAGAACAACGAGCAGAAAAAGCCATAGATGGCGAGCAAGAGCGCGGGGTCGATAAAGTTTAGGATCCCCACGCCGACAAATCTAGATATCCATGTCAAGCGCATGTTCCCGTCCGAACGCCGACAGAAAGCCTCACCGTCCGATGGTGAATGTGACTTGGCAGAATGAGAATAGCTCGCTCGCTTTGGGATAGTCAATACCGACGCCTTGACCGGAGAAGTAGTTCACTGCGAGAGCCGCTACAGCGACTTGTGCTCCACTGAATACCATGACGAATTCGAGGAGTCGCTAGAGAGAGAAAAAGGCCAAAGGCTCACACGTATGCGGTCTGTGCGACGAAACCAAAGATACAGTGGTACTGTTTCCAGAACGGGGCTTGGTCATCCCGGATGCCTGCGTCTTGCAGCTCCTCGGCAAGCGCATCCTCTGTTATCTCGGGTAGGGTAGCGAAGCTCGAGAGACGTCATTGAGCGAGAACGGCAGATGATAGAGGTGACATACAAGAACAACACATTGAGAACGACACCGAGGCCAGCTACTGCTAGGTAAACCCTGCATACCCGGGGTCAGCTGGGTTGCGTAGCATCAGATGTATTAACGAGCGACTAACCACTGTACCGTGCCAAGAGTGTACGCGTTTTCCCCCGTGAAAAACCATCGTGCTGCAATGAGGGGTCCGGTAAAACTAGCCACCCCTTGGAAGCCCTGGCTGAAGTTGAGCCGAGCTGCTGCATACTGGGGGCTTCCCAGCACGGATATGTAAGAGTTTGCGGCAACCTCGAGAGTAGCTAGACCACAGCCTAAGACATAGTCCGTTGAGAGTGAGGTCCACACAACGCCGGATCCGTCTACGTACCGATGACAAAGGTACTGCCAACGAATCCGCCATATTTCTCGAACTTGGCAGATGGCCAAAAGAATATGGCACCGACCGAATATAGGGTTAAACCAATGTGAATGCCTTTCTGCCACCCGATTAGCGTCGAAAACGGACATGTTTCGGAGCCAGTCGTCACCTTGTATCCCACCCGTTGCATCTGCCCAGCCTTAGCACCATCCGAGCCTACAGAAGGAATGACTCACAAAGTAACCGGCAAAAGGTGCCCAGACAAAGTATGCACCCTAGCACATCCCAGTAAAATGATATTCTGCGCATGCATACCTTGTTTACTCACAAAGTAAGCAAGCTGAAGCATGGTGCTCTGGAGCTTGTTGATCCCAAACACTTGCTGGAAGTGCGCATTGAGGACATCAAGAAGCTGGTATAAACCGCCGTTGGCATTGAGCTCGTGAAGGCGACGGGAGTGGTACTCACGCCGTAAGCAAATCCCCCTGTTAAATTCGTCAAGCACACGGTTCTGTAGCGAGAAACCAACACACTACCCACAAGTAAAGAAAAGTGTCGTCACGAGGGCGAATGCGTAAGCCCATTGTCGTTTGGAGAGTTCGGATCCTAGGTAATCACACTAGATGAAAAGGGATAGCGGTCAACGGACGGAACACACCAGTCGTTCCCCTGGGAGGCGTCATTTGCCTGGACCAGGCTGGTCAAAAAGACGGGAAATAAGAACGACACCCTACTATAATCTAGGTTTGTCGCTTATATCGGGAAGCTCGCATCTTCTATTCAGACGGGAACCCGATACGGTGCCGTATTGGCGGCGGCGGGAACTTGGGATAACGGTCAATTTGCGTAACTTGAGATCCCCGATGGTCACAAGGTGGGTGGAGCGCCTGGAATAGGCGAACGCGACACAATTGAGGGGACGTTCTCCGTGATCTCGCACACCACGGTCCGCCTAACCCGAGGAAGATGAGCACACATGATCGAATCGTTTCAAGTAACATGATATATGAATGCGTCATGCGTGATGTGGGATCCGAGCGCACACCAGTCACTTGAGTCGCTGGGTTCGTCCAGACTAGGACCGAACAAGGCAACTTGAGTACGCACTCACGACTCGCGGAAAGGCGTTAGCAAGTCGGAATACTAGTAGCGAGGGACGATTAATCGATGGTGCGGCCTGGCCTCGGGTCGGTTTCAATTTGTCACTGGCAAATTTCATCCTTCTGGATGTATGAAGATTCCCGTTCCCTCAGGAGAAGGCCCTCCAAGGAAAAAGCAACGCACAATATATACCGGCGCGACCAATGGATACAGCGCAAAGCCGACCCGCGATCATGACGACCTCTCCTCTTCTTCCATATATCGCCGTGAGTGAAAAAGTAACCATTGAAGGATCCGACACTCATAGTTTGGTTCTAACTCAGCAACACTACGCCGAAGTGAAACGGAGACACCCAACAGAGGGTCGTAGAAAATGGCGGTTGAGGATAGCACGACAATTTTGGACAACAGTGGCATCAGGTACTTCCGAGGACCTACTACACCATCTTGGGCATGTAAGTGTGCACGCAGACGCTCTCTGATTGCCATTTCACTTGATTCTCAGGTCATCTTGTCGGCAGCGACGTCCACTGGGGAGTCCAGGACCGATCCCGACCCGTTGGATGGCGTTAGTCGCGACATACCGGAGTTAGGTCTGGTCATTCGCACTGACTTTTCCGATGAACGTGCCTGGGAGGCATTTTGTGCCCGTCTTCAAGACAGTGAGACGAGGATCGAGCCCGAGGGAGGCGACGATATAGACGACGATGCGTCGGAACAAAGTCCCCGGTCTAATGAAATGGATGAACAGGATGACAGTGACCCGGACGAGGATTCTGAGAATGCCCCCATCTTCCGCATCATAAACCCGTCTGACGCAGGAGAGCGCGCTCTCCTCGCAAACGCCTCGAACCTGACGGTGTTACGCCTTTTCAACGACGTCGACGTTCGACGGTGCCCACCCCTTTTTCAGAACGTGAAGCACATCTATCCCCCAAACAGACTCGTAGACCATCACGGGTGGCAAGAAATCTACCAAGGCAAGAACATATGGATATATGACGCCAGGTCAAATGTCGATCAATCCGTGCGCATTGTAAGCCAAAGTGGAGATATGTATGGTACGGCGACGTAAGTCTGCGACTGACTTCGGCGAGCGTCGTGTAAAGCTCATCGAATTCAAAGGGGGGATAGCTGGCGAGCGCGGGTGTCACACATATGCGAACTCCAGGCCAGCTTGTCCATGGGGCTCATCAAAATCGATTTCGGAGGGCTTGATCGCTGGGACTTCAACGAGCGGAGGCGCAACATGATGGAAGCCGAGGGAGAATGATCCACATATTACCTAGCGAAGAACCACAAGGAGGGTCGTCCTAGTACTCTCTAGGTCCTGGTTCTGCTTTGCGATCTTAAATTTCTGCTAGCCAATAATCACGCTCATGATCTGATCCTCTGCTGTAGTTTTGGAAACAAGGAGGGTGATACCGTCGTGATGAATTGATATGCCAGCCGGAAGTAAAGACGATACATTGGGGATATGCTGCGCATCCTTCCCTCGTACAACTTCCCGTGTGGGATTTTAAGCAGAGACAGTCCAGACACGAACAAGGTTGTCGGTGAAACCCCCGAATAATGTCTGACCATCAGCAGACCACGCGATTGACACACACTCGGGATCCCGCGAGTTGACACCAACGTCCACGAATTCGGGCTTGAGCTCGTCGACGATCGACCTAAGAAGAGGTTAGTAACATACACCAGATCGCAGAGATATGCGACGTACTTGCTCTCAAGGTCGAAGATTTTGACACAGCTGGCAGTGGCAGCGCACAGCCAGTAACGGTTGGGGGAGAAGACAAGAGCGTTGACGATGTCACCCGCCTCGAGGGAATAGAGGTGCTTGCCCTCATTCAAGTCCCAAAGCATGGTAATGCCATCCTTGCCACCTGATGCAGCCAAGGAGCCGTCTGGAGAGACGGAGATGGTGTTAATGTAGCCAGTATGACCGTGGTGATTTGTCTTCAACTTGAATTTGGAGAGCTCCCAGACCTGTGCCGGTATTCAGGATCCACAATGTATGTTCAGGGCTCGACTACGCTACCTTGACCACCTTGTCCCAACCACAGGACACGATGACAGGGTTCATAACGTTGGGGCTGAACCGCACGCACGATACCCTGTAAAGAGCTTCAGTACGACGAGAGAAAGGCGTTGTGACAAACACATACCACTCGCTGTGGCCGTCATCCTTGATGTCATATTTGCACTCGCCGAGGGTATTCCAGAGCTTGATGGTCCGGTCACGGGACCCAGACACGATCTGTCTGTTATCAGCGCTGAAGCTGACGGAGAGAACATCTGAGGTATGGCCGACGAATCGACGCGTAGTTTGGCCGGTGTTGAGGTCCCAGAGACGAAGTGTGTGATCCCAAGACGCGGAGAGGGCGAACTGGCCATCAGAAGAAATGACGATATCAGACACGAAGTGGTTGTGTCCGTGCAGAATACGTTTTGGATAGCCGTATGTATCCTCGTCGCGGGTTAATTGCCAGACGATGATTGTCTTGTCTGTGTACGATATATGAACATTAAAACGAGTAAAAGCGCGGATTGTGGACAAGATATATACCACGAGATGCAGTGAGGATCATGTCCGGGTTTTCTGAGGAGGTCGCAATGGCGGTAACCCAGCCCTTGTGGCCGGGCAGCGAGCCAAGGAAACGTAGTGATTCCGCCATCGTTGGTAAAAGTCGCTGGTCGTCGCGAGACACACCGATCTCCACACACACACACTACCGTGACGTGACAGCCACCGTGACTCAACTGCACAGTTTTTCGGCTATTCCCGTCAATTAATTTTTGAGCCGAGTGCTTTTCTTTTCAAACTACACCGTCCAATGTCCCATGAGGTAGTTTCTTGTGAGTATGTCTTCCTGCTACCTCTTCTTTTCTGTATGATGTTATTCTTTTAATATTTGCTACTTCAGAGGGTCCCACCCAATGAGACCAATTTCCACCAAGATCTCTGACTTGTTCTGTAACTCATCTGCGCTGGTTGCTGACTACCATTTTCTCTCAGGGTACCTCAATTTCCTCGTTTTGGAATGCATTCGTCAGCACCATGTAGTCGGACTAGCAAAACCGTTAATCACCCCTTTTTTGTTCCTGGCGGCGATTGTACCCGCGAGTTCCTTAAGTTTCCTCACAAGCATATAATTGAGTTGGTTGCTTTGATGTCCAAACCCTGTCATATTCTCGCAGCACATTTTCGCCTGCCATCCAGTCTTGTGGACGACTCTTGCTCGTACCCCCAAAATTTCTGGACATGTCCCATCGACAAAGGATACCAGTTATCAGTGAGCGCAGGCTGATGTCCTTTTGGGTGCTTCGTTTGACACCCAAGTAAAGTTGACACAGACCCTGGTGTAGATGACACCCTAGCTATGTTGGTGTCTTGCGTGTTATTCAGAGTCAATCGTTTCCTGAGATTAGTTGTCCAGTTTGTTGGCACTTGCGTCTCCTGAGCTAGAAATTCTTGCCATCATAGTTACCTTTGGTGCGTGTCTGCAAGCTATCGGACCAAGTGGTTTGTGAACTTCAAACCATAGGTAACACTGACGTCCACGCGGCATAGTGGGTCGTTCGGCTATCCGCATGATTGCTGACTGTAATTCGTCGACAGTGCGAACATTTTTAAGCTGTATCAGGCTGTCGGACGTCAAATCACTGCACACCCAGAGGATAAAATAAGGTTCCCAAATTTTGCCCCCGATGTTCCTCCCATCCTTGCTCTTGGCGCTCAAGGCCCACTTCAAGGGGATCGCCACTTTGCTCAGTATTTCCATGGAAAGTGAGTCAATGCCCAAGTCGCCATGCATTCCTTCACGTCCCGCAGAGATGGTCTAGGCAATATTACTGAACGTCATCCTGACCTCGATGTCTCTCCTGATAACTATAATCAATTTGGGTCCAACTTTACCACGACTACGAGATCAGCTGTCGATGTCGCCTTGGGTCTTCTTGAATCACGGCCGCAGAGAAGTGTCACGTATCTCGTTTTCGGACCTCTGACGAACCTTGCCATGCTCAACCGCCAACATCATCAAACTATCAGAGCACGGATCGGTCGAGTTGTTGTGATGGGCGGCGCCTTGGACGTCCCAGGAAACACTGCGCCTATGGCAGAATGTAAGAGGCTCCCGCATTTCAGAATACTCGTGGCTGACATGTGCAGTCAACTTTTTTGCTGATCCGTTTGCCGCGAAGGAATTGCTATGCCCAGTGCAACCAGGAAGTGGTCTTCCTCTAGAACGGGTTCTTTTACTCACTTTGGACGTTACAACCCCTCACGAGCTCCCTTTCCCATACTACACTCGACACGTCGACCCTATGTTCCACTCCGCTCGAAACCCCTCCACTTCCTCTGGCAAGTCACCTTTTACTCACTTTACTAGTTCGATCCTCGAGTCTGCACGAGAAATCATGGTGAGCTTCGGGAAGGATGCTCTAGAAATGCACGACGTAGTCGCACTGTGGTATGCCATTGAAAACCCACCCGAGACTGTCATCAAAGGAAATGCTTTGCCAAAGCTGTCGCCTGGCTGGGCTGTTGCCAGACGCAAGTTTGACATTGAAAGGTAAAATGGCGCTCTGAAGCAAGTCGAACGTCGTTGACTTGCGGTCAGGGCCGGTGAGATTACACGTGGCATGTTGGTCGTAGACCGAAGAGCGGACCAAACAGCGTATGCTCCCGGTTCAAACCGGTGCGAAGTACAGGCTCTTATAGAACAATCCAACAAGCGTCATGGGTTGCTCGAGTCTACCGCGGTTCCTGCACTCGTCGAGATGGAAAGCGAAGGAACCTGCAAGGGTCCTGATGAATGGCTAGGTCATCTGACGGTACATGACGGCAGTCTTGGTGGATCGATGGATGTCGTTTGCGTCGTCGACACACCAGGAAAGGATGTTCTCCTACAGATGTTGACACAGCGATTGTGGGGAATTGGCGTACGATGATTTTTATGTCAGTATTTATTTGCTCTCGGAACTTTTTGGAATACTACACCGTGAGCGTAGGTCGTGCATCGCGACGTCACATATGAACTTCATAGTGAATGCGTATAAAAGAAATCTCATTGTCAGCTTTAGACCAAACTATTCGTCGGTATTATACATCAAAACCCGGTTGCTGCGGGCTTGCGAGGAAAGGTACATCTCGTAGCCTACACATTACAGACCGTCCTAGTCACAGGCATCGGAACTGCAGGAATGGGCTACGAGGTCGCTCGTGCGTTCGCCGAATCGGACGCGGGTTCTGTTGTTGTCCTGCAAGGTCGAACAAGGTCGAAAACGGCGGCAGAGCTGTGGCCGAGCTCAGGAAGACCGTCTCGGACCAGGCGGACGTCCACTCTATCGAGTGGGACCCCAATAACGTCAAGATTCAAACCGGGTGCAACCTACAATGTCGAGACGTTTCTCCTCGCAGATCCCGTCGCTGGTCTCCTCGATTTACGAGCGTGCGTTGACACGAGCTTTTGGTGCAGGAATCGTTTCGACGCCAGGTCTGATGGGATCGAACCGTCAACCACTTGGGCCACTTTTCGCTCATCAACCGCTTGCTGCCCTTGAGGAGAAAGACAGCGGGGCTCGCCGCAAAGACGTACTGCACCCATGGAAGCAAGAATAAACTTGACTGGACTTGCCCTGGGTTATGTTCATACACCATTCGCACTTGTAGCATGGCATTCCATATGTAAAACATGGGTGATGTATAGAATAACTGGGAGAAGGATGCATGGTAGGATGGCAAGCGGAAAGAGTAACTCGGCTGACAAGAGATAAAGCTGGACGACGAGCACGCGTAGTAGAAGGTAGGACAGGTAAGCAACAGGAAGGATAAACAGGGTTACATACAACATGTCTAACACGGATGCTTGGGGTATGCTACATGTTTCGGGTACACGAAAGGGTTGAGCGCTGATGGCATTGCAGCTGAATCGATTATCTCAGGCGTGGTGGATATCGTATGGATGTCGAACAAGTTCGTCGTAAAGCTCTGCTGGCAGATCCCGTACAAGGGTGACGGCTATTCCAATCACAGGAACAGCTTCGAGCGGGGGGAAAGTTCGTAAGAGGCGCATAGGACTGTAAGAGATGAATGAGTGATATTGTACGCAACACGCGACGTCATACCTAGGGCAACTCATGACCTCTTCACGAATGAGTAGTAATTGAGCGATAACACAGAGGACATTTAAGTGTACACCAAAAGCCAGAAGGAAATCCCAAAGCATCAGGACTTGGTCCAGAGGGGGTGTGCATGCACACAATGTAAGCACGGCTGCCTAGAAGGTTAGTCGACATGACTCCAGAGGACATGAATAGAGAGCAAAACAAACATGGGAATGCATAGATTTCAGCGGAGAGGTTCTTCATCCGAAGATAATTGAAAAGCTCAGGATCCACTATCTTCAGACATCGATCCAATAGCTGTGGGATGGGATGTCTGTGAAGCGTCATCGAGTATATTGACGAAGGGCATACCTTGAGACCTCTATGTACTCCTTCTAAGGTTGGTTGCACGTAAAGAGGACACGATTCCTCAATGAATTTGGCGAAGCAGAAAAATGCCTCGAGTTCGGAGGGCATCGTGTACAGGAACGGAGCAGCCAGTACGTTCATTCCTTGGACATATGTGAAACCAAGCTGCTGTGTCTCCTGGCGGTCTGCAACCAAATGGTTAAACCATGTTGAGCTCATGGTCATTCCGCTGGCAACGCACCATGATTCCGCCATACAAAGGCGTCCAGTAGCCGAACAAGCATATCCTCGCGAACACGCTCCTTGAAGCCACGATCCGTCGCGAGAGTCCTTCACGAAGCTGAATTGGACATCATCCCAAGGATGGCAAGACTCACCTAAATGTATCGTTTCTGATTTTCTCCCGGACTTCACAAGGACCGCGGGAGACATATTGTAAAAATGTCTCTGCTGAGATGTCATCGACCCGTAGGAGAATTTTCCATGTTCGAGGTCGAAGAGTAGAATCCTACGAGAAGAAAGAATGAAGAGTTGAACTGGTTCGTTTCTGTGTTGCTACGAACGATTTTCGACGGGATGCCTTCGACAAGGATCATGCGTCTGAGCTTCTTTAGTCCTTCATCTACATCTCCAGAACGTCTTGACTTTGACGACTTGTGCTGGTTCAAAATCTTGTTAAATGAGTGGGCTGCAGCTGTAGCTGCTTGGCCCCCTGTGGAACTCATGGCTGTGGGTCGTTATTGCGTTGCGGAGTGTTTGGTGACAGCAAGTTTGACCGTATCCTACAACTTGGCCCTCCCCTCCAACCACGCGTTGGGTAGCCAGCGATCACCACGTTCATGAGTCGTCATTGATTGATTTCAGGACCGTTGCATCACAACCGATTTCATCTTTTCTCATGCTTTGGCTCGGAGGAACTGGCTGCAGCACCCAATCAGAGACAGTCCATTCCAGCAGCAAAGCCAGCTCAGCTCAGCCGACCTAGCTCAGTTATCCAGTGGACCATTGCACTAGCGACGGGACTGTCACCATGGATGTTCCCTTTACTTCGTCTGGCGCGATGAGTCGCGCGCATTATGCTCTCGTGCGCAAAGTTGAAAACGCAGCCTCTCCCCAAGCCGCCGATCAGATTCTCCTCGACGAGGTTGATGTCATACGCCGCACTCTCCAGAAGCCACATCTGTCGATTGTGCGTAGAGCCTTTCGAATGTTCCTTTATCTGTTCTTCAAGTCAGACCATCGTAGAAGGAATGCAAGGAATGCTTGATTCTAATTCTCCACTGTGCCATGTCTCTGTCTACTGCTACCCCTGTTCCCCTTGAGTTCGCTTTCCCGCATGCTGTGAATATTGCAGAACTTGGCCAGTCTCCGATGGACAAGAAGATTGGTGCGTGTCAGTATTCACAATCAACTCCTTGAGTGAACTTGGCATCTAGGGTATATCTTTTGCATGGAACTAATGCCCTCAGATCACGAGCTTCAACTCATGCTGGTGAACACGCTGCGAAAGGTCAGCGTTCCTGGTCCTCGAGTAGCTAGTGACTCATCTCTAATTGATTTTTTGATCCACAGGACTTGGAGAGCACTTCCATAGGTCGAATATGTCTCGCTCTCGATGTTCTCATACAGATCCCTAACGAGGATGTAATCCCTGCCGTCGATACCCACCTCCAGGCACTCTTTCGTCATCACTCGTAAGCAGCATCGTTCGTCGACTTTGGAATGGCATGTCTCAAGTCATTGATTCAGAGGAGCTGTTCGACGACGCGCTTTGATGGCGTACTATACCCTGTTTCAACGGGATGCTGAACGGTTGACGCGTTTAGAAGACGTAATACGGCGTCGTGTGCGGGCTGAACCCCTTGGAATCTCATCGATGTCCGCAATTGCTGGGAAAGTGTGTAGATCGTGATTTGGTATACGCTATTCTAACGCAGTCTCAAGCTTAAACACTCAGAAGCTCTTGGGAAGCTCTTAAATTCCCAATTTCAGCACCAGTATCGCGAATTTGGCGAAACTAATTCCGTGTTTAGTATTCTGCGGACCCTTCGCAACGGTGAGACGAAGTCAGTCTGCAAGTTCTTTACCGTAAAGAGGTTGTGATTGATTCGCTGCCAGACTCGAACCAGAGAGTGTTTCAGCTGTCTTGGATATCATCAAACGTGTGGCGAAGGTTCCGATGCGGGGTAAGCGTATACACAGAGCATTACCTCGACTAAACCCAGCATAGCGGCACTCCGCGAGGCATTTATGCTCTTGTCGACCATCAGCCCAGAAGTACTCCGTGAATACTCATCGTCGTCCACAGCCGTCGCCAGCATCCGTCATCTGCTGTCTTCTAGGGATCCTAACGACGTGTTTTTATTCGTGTCCTGCTTGAGCTGCATAGATACCAGCATTTGGGCTGGAACACATTCCGAGACCGAAGCCGTCCTGGGCGAACGGGAAGTTCAAGGCATTATGCGACTTCTCGATTCACCGGATGGGTTGATTAGAAAGACGGTGGAGTACACTCCTGAATCGATACAGCATACAGGTTAACAGTTTCCGTCGCCAGACACTCAAGATTCTCCATTCCGTTGATCCCGTTATCGTCGAGACATACTACACGCAAGCCTTGCACAACTTCTCGTCACCGCTTTCTCTGTCCGACAAGAATGAATACGTTTCACGTCTGCTTGACATTATTGATATGCAAGATGGGAGTGACGTAGACCAATATGCAAGGCGTCTGAAGGACCTCTTTTCAGTGGTCGAAGGGAGGGAGCAGGGTCCAACGGAAGGTCTGCAAGTGCTCGACCTTGTCGTCCAACGGATCCTGACTGGAATCAGGGAAAGTACGCCTCTCACATTATTAGCAAAGACCTGCCTGACGCCCTAGAAGGAGAAACGTCTTTTAGGGTATCAAGTGTTACTGCACTAAGCGTATCTCTGACAGAGCCTGAAGTGCGCGTCGGGCCAACCCTCATGGTTGTCACTTCGGCGCTCGTAAGCGAGTACTGCGGTAAGGTGTCAACATCGCCCGTGGAGGTGCTCCGTGGTATAGCAGCGAGACTTGGCTCTTATTCTCGTGAGTTGACGTGTTTCAGTGAGAGCTTGGCTGAGAACCCCTTTCCAAGCATCCGTTCAAGAAATGTGCTTACTCACGATGCTCAGAATATCTGTCGAGTGTGATGAGATCCCTGAAGAAGTAACTGCTACTGTTCGCCGATTGTCGCAACACAGCCGCAATCACCTCCGTAGGGTACGTTCGAAATATGCAGTACGAGTCCGTGTAGTGACATTGGCTACCTACCAGAGATGCGACCAATTCCTGACACTGTCCACCCAGCGACGCATGCTTGCGGAGATAGTCTCCAGAGCGCAGTCGCCTTCCGTAAGTTGACGATGTTGTCATCCGTGGCGGGGGAATGATTGATTATGGAGAAGTTACCCGACTTCCTCTCTTCGTTGACAGGCTACCAATCTAACCCAGATGCGATGTCCACACGGTCCCCTCGAGCTACATCATTGGTGGGCCAAGACACGTTCAATATCGGGACTTCGCCTTTTCGAGGGGGAGCATCTCCAAGAAAGTTGCGATATGAAGCATATGAGGCACCACAACCTATTCCTAGCCTCAGGCATCTTTCCAGCCCACGGCGACCGAAGAGTTCTGTCTCAAGCCCCGAACGTAGCACAAGAAGCTTATCACGTGCCAGTGAAACGTCGAATTCATTCAACGAGCTTGCCAAGACTATCACACCGGGGGAGCTAACGCTGGCCGCGGCTCAGAAACCGCTCTATGCAGCCGAGGTATGAATCAGTTGAATCGTTCCACTGGTCTGGCAGTTTAAACAAAAATAGTCTGACGCTGGCAGGATATCCGCGCCCGTGGCCCAGCCACCGGAAGATGACCTGGTTTGTCGTATTGGTCACCAAGTGCTCGCTTGGTCTGATTGAGCATGGCAGGCAAGCCAGGTTGAGCTTATCGCACTCGACTCGCCGTTCGTTGCGGAGCCTGCAAAGGAAATGTGTGTAGATGCTGATTTCAAAGCCGCATGGGACGCTATGGAGAATTCAAATGCCCGAGGATGGTGCGAAGCCTCGTTGGACGTGATTGTGCGCCTGTTGCAATCGCTGCAATATCGGATGAGAGTCATTGCCACTGACCAACCTCCGTTTGAAGGCGCGTGTGGATCCCGTGGATACCTATGCTTCTGACTGATCTTGGTATTCATGTAGGTGAGCTGAAGATCTTTGTGCAAGGGCCAGCACCTCAGCAGTATGCAACCCTGCGACTGCGGGAGGGGGATGACGAGAGCTGTCTATGGCGGCTTCGATGCGACGATGTGGAGCTGCGTACCGCTATTAAGAGAACGATGGAAGACCTGTAAGACGGTACGGACGCAAGCATTTACCGAGTCTATTTTTAAGAAGCAATACATGTGTTATTGTGTGGCAGCGTGGGATTACATAAAAGTACTACTAACATTTGGTTGGATGGTAAATTTTTTCTGTCAGAGTACTACAACGCCAACGATCTATATGAGCTTGTTCTCGCTAAATCTTCAGTGTGTATCCATTTCGTCTGCCCTGCCATTGCAGAGGCTCATCCTCCGTTTACACACAGTACTCGACACTTAATCCTCCTCGTCCTTCCCCTCGCACCACTTGGCTTCGCACCCCTCAACGCAGACCGCCCTCCTTAAGGCCCTCTCACAACTCCTGATCGTCCTCGGTCACATCCTCTTGCTAATGGGATAAAGACTTTTCGGTACTCCTTACAAGATCTCACTTCACTAAGCGGCCCCTCTACCCACTCCAGCCCTGAAATGATCCACACACTCAAGAACCAATCCATCTTTCGCCCCACCAGCCGCCCGGCTTCCCCTTTTGCTTCCCCGCCTGACTCGCCGCCGATGGCCACAGACAGAGCTCGACCTCTGACCAAAACACCATTCAATCTTAGACGAACTTCTTTGACCCCAGCAACGTCCCCCAGCCCCGCTCCTCTCGTCCAAGATGGGTCGTATTTGGAAGCTCTCGGCCAAAAATTGAACGAGGCTGTGTCCAGAGCACTCGCTCAGCCGTCCAGCCCAGCCCTACCGCACGAGCTGGTGGGCGGCAGACGTCCAATTCCGGCAGGTCGTGGCCGTGCCCTGGGTGCCTTAATCACCTGGTACGTTTGCGGTCTGGCTTGCTTTCGTGTAGTCTGTTTAATGTTGCTTCAGCGAACTACAGGCGGCACGCAACAATTCGCACTTGTATCGGGCCATCTTGCGTGCCCTCCACAAACCTCTGTCTGTTCTCTTGGGCAACTTGTCAGCTCTTCTTCAGCCCTTGCTATCATCCCCTGTATTTCTCCAGCCATCAACACCCACCCCACAGTTGCCCACCCCAAATGCAACTCAGCTTCATGCGTTGGCCATTGCCGACTTTGCCGGAGAGCTGCTTTCGAGCTTTGATGACATGGCTATAGGCGCCGACACAGATAATCGTTGGGATGGGCTTAAGCCCATCCGCGCAGGGCTCGTTTCTCTGATTGATCGTGTCGTCACTCCGCTTATAACAGGGATCAAAGAGGAATTGGTCTCCCTCGTGGACGCGCTAGAGACCCCTGCCAAGCCTCATAAAGTGAATGACTCTGTTCACCCTTCTATCACGGCGCTTCGAACCTATGCTCCTCTCTATGGTCGAGCCCTTACACGGTATGCGAGCACCAACCCCTCACAGGCGCTGCTTGCCTCGCTTCTGATTTCTATCATATGGCGGGCCCTTGTTGCGTTATCACACCGCCCGATTATGGCCCAGAGTTCATCGCAGATGCTATCTGTCGATAAAGGCCCGTTCACGCTACCCTCGGGTTCCCAGTCGGGATCTCCTTCCCCTAGATACTTCAGCCTGAAACGTGGTGGTTCTTCGCGACCACCATCACCTGTAGTTACGTCGACGGCAGCAACGGACGCGAAGGCATTTTACGAGATCTTCTCACACTTTCCTCGTCCCCACTCCCAAGTGGCACGTGAGGCAGTGGATGAAGCCATCGTCCATATAGAAGCATTGGTCACATTACTCGAGATGGCCGATGATCCGTTCTTTGGAGCGAATAAGACAGCAGACAAGATCGCCGTCGAAATTCAAACCCTCACCGACGACCTTCCAACATTGATTGCACTCCCGGTGTTGTTACGCATGGAGTATTTCGGAGGCATCTTCGGTCCCAGAGACGGCACCGTCCCTACGCTTCTCAACATCTCGGAGGAAGTGTATCGCAAAGACTGTCTGACAGGCTTCGGGCGAGCAGATCAGTGTGGCCCCATCGTGGGGCAGCGCGTCTTAGATGAGATTTACACTCGACCTATTGTCGATCCCTCGGAACGCCTTATAGAGTGGCTGGAGGCCCACCTTAGCCAAGATGAACATTGACTCCATGGATCCATACACGAGTGTTGGTACATTGCACTTCAACAGGCATACCTCAACACAATGGTTTCGGCACAGTTGGTGACTCTGCGTCGCACCATGGATACTCTCCTTGCCCATATAGACCTATTTATTTCCAACCAGTTCTTTGGGGGGCTTTTCTGTGGATCTGAATTGTTTTCTCGGCGTAGTTTTACCCATATTTTATTCTTCTCTGGACCCGTGGGTAGCCCTTGGCATGGGAAATACAATAAAGTGTATTGTCCGTTGGTCGACGGAATACCAATCATTTCCCCTCGGAAAATAACGCCGAATTGGCAGTGAGAATCTTGTTCAATCCATCCCGGCGCAAGCAGTTCTCAAACTTGAAGCTCTGTGCGATCTCGTCCAACTCGGCCTCGCTCTTCCCACGGAAATGTTCTGCCCACTCCTTCACAAGATACTCGGCGACAAGAATGCAACGCGATAGCCGGCCAACTCGGTCGGGCATCTTCCATACGGGCGCGGGGTATAGCGCCAGGTTCTCCGGTGGAATTTCCTTCGTGATGTGGTCAATCAGAGGCTGGTAGATGTGTTGGACCCAGGTCGTGTCCGCGCCCCATGCGTCCACGGCCAAACGGTGTTTCTTGGCCAGGAAATCTTTGAGGAGCGTGATGTACTTGGTGTCTTGCGAGACGTGGACCATGCCCTGGAAGCCGATATCCTTGTACAGCCAGATGGACCAACTTAGCCGGTCCTGTGTGCGCGAGTGCGGATGTTGAGATGCACGGCGACGGCGCGAGCGTGGAACGTCAGGGTACTCACTTGGTTGTAGATGGCCAATTGGTCCTTGAGGACTTGGTAGCGCCGTTCGTTGATGTCGTCGGTGGCATCGCCGTCGTATTGCTTGCGGGCGTATACTGGACCCCATTCGCCGTTCCAGACACACAGACCACGCTGGTCCATCCATTCTCGTTTCTTTTCATAACTCCTCTTCAATCGTCTGCGTTGCTCGTCGCTGCTAACGTATTTCTCCGGAGAGGCAGGGAAACCGAAGGTGGAGTAATCTAGCGGGAACGATGACAACAGTCAAGAGAGGTCATGAGACGCGCTGTTTTGTCGTCATCAAGCAAAAAAAAACGGCAGTACGGACCGTGGATCGAGTACGCCGTGTTGGCCCACTTCTTGTGTACATCCCCAAAGTGTGAAAAGTCGGACGCGAACGTGTTGCCATCGAAGAAAACGATGTGCTCGGCGTCGACCGCCCGAATGGCCTCGTACACCCGCTCGTAAAACCGGACGACGGCCGCGTGTGTCGGGTCTGTGGGCTCGTTCAGAGGGTTGTACCCCGCGATCCACTTGTGTCCGACGTAGTGCTTCGCGAGCTCGGTCCACAGCCAGATCGTGCGGTCCTGAAAGTCCTTGTGAATCCAAAAGTTGGCGATGTGGGTACCGGCGTCGGAGTGCCAATCCATGTTCTGACCTCCGGGTGCGGTGTGCAGATCGAGGATGGTGTAGATGCCATGTTGGGCGCAGAGATCGATGACGCGATCGAGGTGCTTGAATCCCTCTTGCTTGAGCACGCGGGGGTTCATATCATCTAGGGTGGCAGGTATTGGTAAGGACGTCAGGGTCGACGTACAATTGATAGGACGAATTGAATTGCCACTGATACACACCTTCGAAATGTCTGTAGTTGAACGGCAAGCGAATACAGTTCAAGCCGAGGCTTTTGAAGAACTTGGCGTCCTCTCCCTGGAAGAAATATTCCAAAAACTAAGGGGGTGCCAGAGGGACGAGGAAAGAATGTGAGAGTGGCTGGGAACAACGTCAATGAGACACGCACCTTGTCGAAGAAGAAGGCGGACTTTTCAGGTCCGACGACGTCCGCAAGGGCAGCGCGAATCTGGAACTCACAACCAGGGTAGCCGGAGATGAAGTTCTCCATGCTGGGCGAGATGATGATAAGCTCGCTGCTGCTGCTAGAAATCGGCGGACACACGAAGTGGGACGTACTTCATCCATCCCCCAAGACCAGCTCCGCGGAGGATGACTTCGTTGCCATCCACGTCGACGATCTTGGTACCCGCAACCTTGAGATAGGATGTCATGGCTCAAAACGGGTTTTAAGGGGGGAGCATTCCCCGAGTTAGGTGGACCTTTAATAGTACTCAAAGAACCGGTGTTCCTCCGAGTCTGGAGTCACCAGCCGCCCAGATACTAGATCACAGGACTGCTCACGAGGATGGAGCATCAAAGTTCGTGTGGGAGCGATCGTACAGTCACAGTAGAACCCTAGCATTGAGCTCAATTCTACAAAACGACATTCCCAATGGGATACGGACGAGAAAACAATCTAAATAATGTGTCAGGACAGGATGACTAAGTGAAGTGTGTACAAGTCCACATTTGACAACTATAGGAACAATGAGGGTATCGTGGTATTCAGTGAGTCGTAAAATGCACAGTGGATGGAACATTCGATTGAAAATAGATACCAAAACCGTCCCCCGCCGAAACAAGGAAAAATAGTGTGTGGTTGATCGCATGGATGTCGTGAATATCATGTAGGATGCTTCTCTGGGTCATCCTCATCGCTTATCTGTGAAGAGGCGTTCCGTTCCGCGGAGCCGACCGTTCTCACCGGTTGAGAAACTTGAGTGCGTTCCCCTGGTTCGGAATCCTAGCACGCGGATCTTCCTCAACCCCTGGGATTTCTCCGTGCTTCGTCAGATGGTGCCAGTAGAGTACGTCTCCTGCTCTGAGCTTGCGAGGGGGTGGCTCGGGGGTCGACGCCCTTGTCTCTGACGGGGTCTGTGGGAGGGGGTGACGTGGGATCGGTGTTTGCAAGACGGGTCGAGGAGATCGCCGGGGGGAAGTCGGAGGAACAGAATTGCGCAGATCAGGCGAAGAGTGGGTAGAAAGGGGAACCAGGTCCGGTGATTCCATTTGTGGAGAGGAGAGATAATCAGAACTCGGCGACGGTGGCGATTGAGGTGGCTGGAAAGCTTGTGAAAGTGCAGCACTGCCAGGCCGCCGATGTCCTGGCGCCTCAGTGGAATGAAACACGGTAAGATATGCAGGTGCAAGCGGTGGTGGGGATGAAGGGGGGGGAGGTGTGGGATACTCTACAGGTAACACACCAGGTTCATCGGGGATATGGTGTCTCTCCGAGGCAATAATCTCGGTCGAGTGGAAAACAAACCGGTGGCCATTAGTCGCACGGTTTGTCGCGGAAATCGAAGACGTACACCTGGAGCACTAATGAAATCAGGGTCAGGATGTATCCATGGGGTTAGACCAATCGGCAGAAAATCTCACGGGAATGACGATCATGTAACCGACAGCGGAGCCGCAAGTGTGGCAGCAGAGCGTCTGAGTGAGACACTCGCAAGTACGTGGGCCATACGCGGAAACGGAAGGACGGCAAGGAGGTGGACGGAGCGCATCCGGATTTGTGGAGTATGCAGAACAGTTTACAGGAAGGGCGTCGGTAGAAAAAAGAGAGACGTTAGGTCTGAGTAACAGTACAGCCTGGGGGATCAGATCAGCGGGAGGGATCGGACTGATGGAGGAATGCTTGCTTTCATGCCACGATTTGTGAGAAATGTACCGCAAGAGCCACAGTCGAGAATCCAAACTTTGTGAACAAGCTGAGGAGGCTGCGGGGGAGGGTACGGATTGTGTTGGGGAGATGGGGCATGGAGGTGCCAACTGGGAGAGGCGTAAGGGTGTGCGAAATAGCTGAACATGCCGGATGAAGGGGGGAGGTTGGTAATCTGAGAAGGGAAGGAGGGAGAGTAGACCCTATCATTGTAGGGGGCGTTTAGAGTGGTATCAAAACGAGCGTGAGTGTAGACAGCGTCCAGAGGATGTCTGTGAGGACGTTGCTGGGAAGGACGAGGGTAAGGGTTTGAGTGGTCGCTGGAGGAGGAATCGAGGATTGAGGGGGACGTGTCCGTCAAAGTGAGTGCAGGCATCGAGGAAGAGGGAGAGAAAGGAGCGAATATGTCTCGCCTGAGAGCGAGTTTTATAACGAATCCGACGTCGAAGACATTTCCCAAGTAGTCGATCCCTTCAAATTATGTAAGCATCGGATATCCCCGATCCCGGCTATCTTGACACCAACTCGAACCTGACTGACCCCAGGTTACCATGAACATTGATGTCCTCACGCAGTCCCACTCGGCCATCGCGGCGAAAAAACGTGTAAGACATTCCCAGATAAAGGAGATCGTGTTTGACGAGGAGGCGAGGAGGTACGTGTCCCTGGATCCCGTCCCTGCGTGCGACGGACGAACCCATGCAGATCCTTCCTCACGGGCTTCCACAAGCGCAAAGTCGCACGGCGAGAGCAGGCCAAGAAGAAGGCACAGCTCAGAGAGAAGCAGGAAAGGCTCGAGACTCGGCGAGAGGTACAGTTGGCCTTCCGTCTGCTCGCCCTTCTCATCGTACCACAGCATCGTCGTGCTCTTGCGGAACGGGCCGCACGGAATGCCGCCGAAGTCGAAAAAGCATATGGGGCTCATGCAGGTACGCGGACGCGATTCTGATTGTACCTTCCTGATCGTGTGCAAACAGACAGCGACGAGGATGAAAGGGGAGGACTAGCAAGCGAACCCGAGGCAGTGGAGGAGGAATATGAGGGAGAAGAGCATCTGGCGACGGTAACAATTGTACAAGACTTTGATCTGGCCGTTCTGTCAGATGGACCACTGCGACGAGATGAACCTGCACGAGAGGTTGAGAAAGAGAAACCACAGGCAGCGGCGACGCGGACAAGGCAGAGGACGAGTAAGGTCAAGTATGAAACAAAAGCTGTACGTCGGGCCGAGCAACGGAAGCAGCGGGCACGGCGGACCGAGAAAGCGGGGCGGGCGGGGCGGAGACAGAGGTAGTAATCTACTCCTAACTAGGTAGTGTACTCGGCGTTGGCCGGGACATCTCCGGGAGAACCGTCCGGAAGTGACTTGGCCTTAGCCTCTGATGAACTCGCTTTACACTCTCGGCACAAGACAAACGAACTCACTCACCGCAGACTTGGAACGTCTCAGAAATGGTGACAATTCCGCTTCCCTCTTAGGTCTCTCTTTCCCCTTCTCTCTCAGCCATCTTCTCAACTTTCGTTAGGACAGATATCCGCATCCCTCGCCGCTATGCAACGCACCATAGAAGACTATGACGCGATGATAAAGAGAGAAATAATAAAAGCGAAGCAGGAAAAGGGTCAAATGTATTTGGTCCTTCTTATCCTTTCTCTCTGACTGACCACCCTTCAGGCGGGTACAAAAGTTTCGCGCCGACTACGCAGACCTCAAGAGCCAGTTTGAACGCATAAAGAACGAGGTACGTCTCCCCTACCCTTCTCTCGCTTGTCTTACAGTATTCCACAGAGAGCTACCTCACAACGCAGTGAACTCCTTCAAGGCGCACCGTCCGGGATCCAGTCGCCGTCTGCATCAGACGCGCGGAGACGTTTTGCACCAGCTAGCCATTTAAATACTGCCACTTCCTCACAACACTCCGAGTCCCCTTTCCAAACACCAGTGCCCCTCGCGACCCTACGCGAACATCATGCACTTCACGAACATTCCTTCCTACAAAGCACAGAAGCAAGACTCGATGAGTTCCTTGCTCAGGGTCGTGAGGTGCTGGACAACCTTGTCGATCAACGAAACGTGTTAAAGGGCACTCAAAGACGTCTCCTTGATGCTGCAAACACGCTGGGCCTCAGTCGTGACGTGATTGGCTGGATCGAAAGACGGAGGTAGGTGGCCCTTGCCTATTCTTGATGTTTCATTGACCCCTTCATACAGTACACAAGATATGTACATCTTTCTGGGTGGCGCGGTGTTCACTTTCCTATGTTTCTTTTTCATCTGGAGATATCTAGGCTAGTTCGGACTGTTCTCTCTGTAGTTTCTCTCTGCCTTATGTGTGCACTGCCGTTTCGACGTGTCCCATCGGTTGTTTAGCCGGTCTTGCGTGACTTACCAAAACAGGATATGGCGGTTGGCTCCTGTACAAGCGATCTTCACATCAACTTGAAGCTTCCCGACAGAAATGATGGCTGCGGGAGCCTCCAACTCCGTACACGACTATACGGAAGGTGCATCCGCCATTGATATCGACGACGCGGTCGCTCAACGTTCTCACGCACGACGAGATTCACAGTATGGTGCCCCCGATGATGCTGGCGGTGCGATGTTTGATGGCCCGGGCCACATAGCGATACCGTCCAGCATCTCGAGAATGTCTCTTACCGAACGCGACTCGGCAGCCAGACGAAGCTCCGAATGGTCGAGGAAACGGAGGAGGAGTGAGGATAGCGCAATCTCAGGCTCCTTTTCCAGCAGGTCCCGGGGTAAACGCCGCATGAGCACGGATAGTCAAATTTCACGAGCATCCATGGCGAGTGGACCAGAGAGCGGGTCAGAAGATGAGAACGAGCTGCTTGTTGGTAGCATGAGGAAGCAACTGAAACACCCGCTGTCGCCGACGATGAACAAGTCGTCGGTATTCGAGAACATAGCTCAGTTGTTCGGTAGAGGTGTAGGAGAGCCCTCTACACGTCGGTCGTCCATTTCTGGCTCGGTCTCGCCTTCCCGACGCTCAAGACGCAGTAGGCTTTCGGATGCAGGTTCCGACTATGCTCTTCGTTCCGGGGACGAAGGCGAGGAGCGCTGGGGTTATTCTTCGGGTGAAGAAGATGACAGCGCCGAGTCCCACATCTCACGAGTAACCAGTCCCATTGCAAGCGAGGTAGATTTTGGCTCAGACCCGCCGTCGCCTACTGGTCGTCCTTCACACCTACCGTTATTCTCAGATCCCATTTTCGGAGACGAAGTTCGTATAGATATAGATGCTCCTCTTGAGTCGCTCGATCCACCACCGCCTGGCCCACCCAGCAGGCAGACAATATATGTCCCCGACGAAGATAGCACCTTACGCTTCGTGGGATACGAAGTCATACTTTGGCGTCAATGGATTTGGTGGATTCTGAGCGTGTTGACGTTTGGCATGCTAGCGCTCCTCGGCCACTGGCTACCCCGTTTATGGCTTCGATGGGTTGTTCGTGAAAAAGCTTTCAAGGATATCCAGCATGGTTTCGTGGTCATCGAGGTATGTCTGCATCCCGGATCAAATGTCTGTGTGCATCACCGTGCCCCAGTCTCCGCACAGAGATATAACGCTATTCCCCGTCAAACGGATTACATACCGTTACAAACGGTCGACTGTCTTTCTTGATACCATACCAGAGCCGAACGGACGTACTCGGAAATCCTCCGTGTCTTCAAGACCAAAACAGAATGGTGGTAGTGGTGACTGTAGGGCTGAGATGCTGGAAGACCTCTATATAGTCGATTATCGATACTCACGGTTTGCGTTAGACACTCGGACGGGACTGTTTACAATGGTCAGGTGGGTTTGTAAATCAGTCCGTCACGGACACCTCTTATGTCACATTAGGGACTGGAAAGACCCGACCTGGACAGGATTACCAGCTGTACAGCATGGCTTGTCAGAATATACCAGAAAACAACGTCTTATATTATTTGGTCCTAATTTGCTCGACATTGCCGGGAAATCAACTTTGGCACTCCTTGTAGATGAGGTATGTACGCATAAGCAAGCAGTGTCGGACCAATTACTAACGTTGGAAAAGATTATCCATCCATTTTATGTCTTCCAGGTCGCAAGCATCATCTTATGGTCTCTTGACGATTACTATTATTACGCATTCTGTATCGCGCTAATCTCTATGCTGAGTGTGGTAACAACGCTCATGGACACCAAGAAGGTGAACTTGGTTCCCCGGCCTAATGTGGGATGCTGAATATTACACAGACCATCAAACGAATGCGCGAGATGTCACGTTTCTCATGTGAAGTCGTCATTTACACCGACGAGAAATGTAGGTTTTCCTTTCCTTGCGCAGGTCCTGCCGTTTTGACGAAGCATCCGCCCAGGGACGATGGTCGATTCTTCGGAGCTCGTGCCGGGTGACATTGTTAATCTCTCCGAACTGCGTGCTCCTCTTCTCCCAGCAGACATGTTCCTTTTGTCGGGTGATGCCATTGTGAACGAGAGTATGCTCACCGGGGAGAGCGTCCCAGTCTCAAAAAACTCAGCAAAAGACGAGGATCTTGCGCGGTGGCGAGACGCGAAGGATATTCAAGGAGACCTTGCGAAAAGTTTCCTTTATGGTGGTACCAGAGTGGTCCGTATCCGTGGTGCCCTTTCTCTTAATGGAGGTGTTGGAAGGCCGGCGCTTGGATTTGTTGTTCGCACAGGTAATTGTGTCTTGGCCCTCAGCACGAGCATATTAACACCATTGGAATAGGATTCAACACGACCAAAGGTGCCCTAGTTCGATCGATGTTGTTTCCAAAACCGATGGGATTCAAGTTCTATCGAGACTCGATCCGCTTCATCACTGTACTCGCTGGGATGGCAGGTCTAGGCTTCTGTGCGAGCGCTATTCAGTTTATCAGGCTCGGGGTGAGATGTTTTTAAGTAGTCCACCCTCCGCATTCTGACTCGAGCCACTATAGGTTAGATGGGACACGATCATTTTCCGCGCCTTGGACTTAATCACGGTTGTCGTTCCTC
>JBBPMU010000078.1:18628-72817 GCA_038090475.1 Wakefieldia striispora | reverse complement strand
TACCCATTATCTTCCGAAATGGCGGCTTGTATGGACCGTTTCCTCTTCAATCACTATTGTGCCTCTTTTAGGAATGGGGCGTTTGCCAGAGCGAACAGTTCAATGTGAGTGGGTTATTGGTTTCCCCTTCCAAATGACTTACTTTCTTTCAGACCAATGCTCAATATGTGTGGTAAGTGCTTGAATACATATACCGTCCACCCTGATTCCGAACTGTAGTATTCTAGATGATCATGGTAGGCATACTCGACTGCCCATTGTCTGAATTTTCGCTGATGTATTCCTTTTTAGATTTGGTGAGTCTGTTCCTTAAACCAGTGTTTTTCATTCCTTATATTCTCCATTGAGATTGACGGATTTGGGAGTTGTGAGTGAACTGTTGCTGTTATCAGAACAGTACGCTTACATGGCATACAGATCCTGATGAGCTACAGAAGTCGCCAGTATTCTCCGCGTATGTTGCCCCACCAAAGTTTCTGCATCCATTCATCTCCCTTTTAGGATTGGTGCTCGGGCGTATTTCTACTATCTGTTATTTCAGTGTTTCGTCAACCGTACGAGTTATTTTACCTGCTTCCGCAGTCTGGCTTATTGATAAGTTATGCTAGCGCACATCGATGGCTTGGACGATCGTCGGGGTGCTCACCCATTCAAATCATTGATCCTCGGTGTCCAGGGACCGTATATTGGTTTGCCATCGCATTCGTACCTTGCCTACCTGGGCCCTCATGTGCGAATCCTAATGCTAGATTGTCGGTAAGTCCCAGACGTCCCTAGGGTTTGCCTTAGTCTCATTGAACAAGAGCGGAGAGGATGAAGGAGAAGATTTGCAGTGACGAACAGTACAAGAGAGTGATGGAAGCCATCCGCCAATTGCCATCGATTGTTGAACACCTGATTATCCAACTCGGTGAGTTACATCTGATGCTGTGATACAAGCAGCACTAATTTGGTCCTTCCAGGTGTTCCAATCGCCTACCCACGCATGGTGTTCTTGGAGTCTGCATTGGATTCTAAGCTGAATCCTCTGACAGCCCTTGGACGTACTACTACTGCTCTTAGCGGGTTCGTGAATAAATTTAATGCGGAGCCAGAGCTGCTCGACGATCTGGTATGCTGTTTCAGATTACATACACTGGGTCTAACGAGGTTAATTTTCGTTCAGAACGACCATTGGACTGCAAAACCCCACAAGGTACGGGCTACTGGCTATGTCCGAGTCATCGCCGACACTGACTAACAAACCGTCATTCCATCTCCAGAAAGAACGAAACTGGCTTATTCAACAGCTTCAGGGTATCTCAAGAATGAAACGCATTCGCATTACGTTCCTGTCGGGTGATGTTCACGTTGCCGCCGTCGGCGTTTTGAAGACTCTTTCTCGACAAAATGGGGGCAAGAGTGGAAAGTACCTGGATCTCTCTCCTGCCACAGACTACCGATACATGCTTAATGTCGTCACGAGTGCCATTGTCAACACTCCGTGCGTTGCATCCGTTCCGTACACTGTACCCGCACATGCCTGACACTGAACGACCCGCCCCAGGCCCCCTTTCCCGGTCATTACCATGGTTTCTACATTGGCTACAAAGACGCACAAGACGCTTCACCATGCCGATACGGATGAGACCATGGTACGATGGCTGTTCATGCTTGCTTTCTCGTTACTTACTGTTCGCCCACTAGATGCCGCTGTTTACACATGAACCCGATGGTACACCGCGCGTGAAGAACAAGTATATTATGGGGCGACGAAACTGGTGTGCGACCTGGTGGGACCAGAGCTCAGGGGAGTTGGTGTTCGACATTCGGGTAGAAAAAGAGAAGGGGCTGGGTGAGAGTGTCGGGTACGTTTGCGTTTCATAATCCCAGCGGCCTTTTTTCATTATTGTTGCAGGTATCAGGTTCGAACGCCTCCTCCGCAGTGGGTGGCAGGGTCATGATGTTGTGTTGTTGATCTTCTTTCATGTATTTTACGGTTCATGTTATTCACGAGTACAGTACATTAGCAGCTGCATGTTTCCGTATAAACTTTCTTTTGTGCATTTTCGAAGTTAAAGAATGATGAGATTCACAGCAAATCGTCCAGATCGAGATCCACAACAGGCATGTTCAGTTCCTTACTATCCTCCATTTCAACATCTGCTTCCATCTCCACCTCGCCATCTCCAACACCTTCCAATGCTTCAGAATTGTATCCGCTTTCTGTCTCGGGAACGTGGTGGTAATCAACGCTAGATGCGGCAGTGGGCGCAGGCGAATGCGCCTGGTCGATATCCTCTGATACAGGCGCAAGCAGTACGGAGACAGACGGTCCGAACCGATCATCCATCACAGCCGCAGAATCATCTTGCGCAGTTGATGTCTCACGAAGAGGCGAAGCTGTATGAACCGATGTTTGACGCAACTCTGCTTCTCTTGCACGCTTCTTGGCTGCGTTTTGTTGCTTCCGCATTTCTCTCTGGGTCCTCTTTGTCGCCTCTACCTTTTCCCTCTCAGCTCTTAGTGCTTCCTCGACTTTAGCTTGCTCCTCCTCTTGCGCGTCAAAGTCCCACTGCTCTTGCATATACTCGGGGTAACGCTCGCACATCGGCCGCCAGGTGCGCTGTGGCGACGGCTTAACGTCCTCTCCAGACGAAGCCCGAAGGAAACCCTCGATGTCGGGAGGCGGTGGGAATTCGAAATTTGGGCCACCATTGATCCTTACCCGCGCATAGTTGAACAAGGATATGAACGGATAGTACCCGAGCGTCCCGTCGTCGAAAAGATTCTCCTTGTGCTCTCGCGGAGCACCTTCTTTCGCGCGCTTCTTCGAATTTTCCTTGTCCTTCTTTCGTGATGCTGGTGTTGTTGGTAGTGGGTGATAATCATACAAATCGGAAAAGGCGGTGTGTTGACACTCGCCATTTACAAAGAATGCGATATGTGACCCTTTCAGTTCGGGGAGAGGTCGCAAGAGTGGTGCCTCCGTTCCAGGTGCCTTGCGTTCTGGTAAATTCTTGGCTCCGGCTTTCTTGTTGGCAGGGGCCGAGGGCAGGGAAACCATAGCGGACGCCTTGTTGGAGAACTCCATGAGCTTTATCATCTCCTTGCTCTGAGCATACTCGAGGCTTTCGAAGTACTCTTGACCTTTAAACTCGATGGCGATGCGTTCCCGCTTCAGATGCACCGGGTCATATGAATCCGTCGGATCGGGCTTTCGCCTTGGAGGCAAAAAGATGTACATCCCGATGACGTCTCCCGTGCGAAAACTCCGACCGTATGGACGGGGACGAGAGAGCGTCACCTTGTCGCCAGTCTTGTCTCTGTACCCGTAGGAGTAGCCGTCGAGCCCGACGGGGCCGTTGAGGGGAGCCTCGCGCCGTGCCCAGCCGAGACGAACGTGACTGCCTTCACACATGGCAGCGTCTGGCGCGTCCTGTGGACGATCTCCCCCGCCGCACTCGATACGTACCTCCATGTACCACGCGCCCTCTCTGACGGGTGCGTTGCAGCGGGCACTGCGGAACCCGCGCTCGCCCAGGAGGCCGAGGCCATCGGGGGTGACCTTGACGAACGCGCTGCGATCCTCCCAGCTGACGCGGAAGCACGGGGGCGCGCTCTCGATTGTACGACAGGCGAGGGTGGAACCGGCGGGTGCGACGCCGGCAGGGAGGTAGCGGAAGCCGATCCTATTCATGGCGAGTTGTTCGGTGCTGTGATAAGGGACGTTGGGAGTATCTGGGAACGTGGGGAAGCGGGAGATGGTGAGACGTGGACGGGAGAAGAAGTCATGACGGGCAGGGAGGACGACGTTAGCGACGGGGTTGGTGTTGGTGTCGGAAGGTGCCGGTGATGGTTCTGGAAGTGTTTGTGCTACTTTGCGTTTCTTTGTTGGATGGTTGTTCGATGCGCCTGGGGTCGATGGACGCGACGACTCGGAAAGCGATGGCATAGCCCAGCCTCGACTTGCTAATGTCACAAAGCAAGTCAAATCGAAGACTTTAGCATTGACTTTGATCACGTGACCAGTACGCGAATTCGCAAACACACATTAGTAGGACTAGAACTTGAAAGGCGGAAATAAGACATGCCAGCCTGCCAGGGAATGGAAAAGCGCAGCGGGTCGACCTCGAGATGAACTCGGATACCATATCGAACACGATGAATTCAGAAAGTCGCATTCAGGAAGAAAATGATTTCAGGTGAGTCCACTCCGCTCACTCAGTGAGCATGACCACAAAAAAGCAAGTCGTCATCTTGACAAGGTGCCAGTGGCGTCTCGAGTCCTTCGACTGCCAGATCGCCCCGAACTTCGAAAGTCATGGTCATAATTTTTTGGAGCAGAAGGGTGTGGCAGATGAATTTCTGCATGCTCACCAAGCTACGATCTCCTCGCTGCACGTAATACGCAAGATCCAGCCGTGCAATACTAGAGCTACACCTACCAAGTATAGGTCCTACGCAAAAGTTATCAGTGATCGGTGCACGTGACTTCCCACCCTGTCACACCGGGGTGCTCAGCCTGGGCTCTTGGCCAAAATCCCACATTTAATCTTCGATTCCTCTCATTATGACTGCCGTGCGGTGAGATCCGTTTCTCTGAGATATGAACATCACTTTGACACGCTTCTAGACGTATTCAAAAAGTGCTGTGTCCTCCCTGGTCGCTAGGGTTATGACTCATAGCTCTCCTACAGGAATTGAAAGACATCATCGACAAGCCCATTGACGTGTGTACTGCTTCGATGGCGTGTCCGATTACGCCTCAAATCAACCCTTTGCACAGGGTATCTCAGTGGAACCAGAAGAAGACAATCTTTTCGTCTGGAATTGCACCGTGAAGGGCGCGGTAAGCCCTTCCTGCCTTGCATCATACGTTCGCTTGACGGACGGTGTCATTAATCTCCTTCAGTCCGATAGTCCGTACAGAGGTGGCACGTTTCGTTTCAAGGTCGAGCTACCCTCCAACTTCCCTTTCAAGGCGCCAAATGTAAGCCACATGCACATGTGCCATATTCGTCCAGGCGTGGATGTGGTGTTCTCTCCCCTAAAACGTTGCACGCTTTCCCCTTCTCAACTGCCCTTGCAAGGTGCCTTTGTTATATTACGTACCTAACGTTTCTCGCTTGTCAGGTGGTGTTTCAGACTAAGGTCTACCATCCCGGTATCAATGAAGAAGGGAGTATCTGTATTCCTATCCTCAGAGACGAGGTGAGCCCACTTCCCTGGATTTGAGTAACGCCGTTGTATCGTGAAAAATTTGTTGGCAAACTGTTCCCGTTAACCACCAGTGGAAACCCTCGATCACATTATCAACCGGTAAGTTGGTTTAATTTTGTTCCCCCCCCTTGCCCCCAGTCACGAACATGACATTGTCTAGTGCTTGCGGTCGTTCAAGAGAAGTTGAATAATCCAAGTCCCGATGATCCGTACGAACCTGACATCGCTGCGGTGCGTTCCGAATATTCTTTCCGTGCGATCGCACGACTTAGATTCGACGACTCAGCTATTAAAGATGGATCGAGCCAAGTTTATGTCGACTGCAAGGGAATTCACGAAGAAGTGCGTTGGTCCGTCGTTTCTTCCTGTGCAAGTCTAATCTGTTTTTTCGCATGCTGGCGAATAGGCATGCCATGTAACGGCTCATCACAGACACCTGAACGGCCCCACCGATTGTGGCTCTAGAAATATACAACGAGGGTAATGTCCCCATGGATGAGAGGCGTGTAGTGACGGAGGTGAACAGATGCATTCCGCGAGTCTCGTGTTTCAGGTCCGTTCGTACCATCTCGTATTTGAATTTCACATCGTTCTAGTCCTATGAGACCCCGGCGGTGTGAGTGAGAACGGACGATAGGATTTAATGCTGATTACGATGTGGCCGAAAACGGTAGATTGAAAGAGTCAGCGGACTTTTCCCCATCTTATTGTGTTCTCTCAAGAAGGTGGTTATCTGGCCACCATTGGGCGGCATGAGATAAAAATGCAGGACATGAGGACGATATATATACTCCCCATGGGGGGATAGGCTTGTACATACTGGTACTACTACTTAGTTTCAATGTTCAAGGGTAGTTGGCAGGACCACGTGTAAACTTGAATTTGACTGCAGAGGCGGAACCAAAACAACAAAGCCACGCGGGATCAGGCAAAGTTTGCCTGTCATCGCGGTCGGCGTCGAGCTCGCCGTCCATATCTCGATTTACGTATCGCTTCGTGGCAGGGGGTTTACGAACCGTTCTCAATTCTCATACCTGCGCTCACGGTCTATAGGTTGCGAGTTGACGTTGCCTGACCGTTCCGTAACACAACAACTCGTGTTTAACACGTTGTCTGTCATTTCCCCTCCCAGGACCCGCAGAATACGAGATCTAATCCGAGTCGCTATCCGTTTGCTTGTGTCAGCCAACGTGTTCAAAACGAGGGAGACAACCCACCCATATGCATATGCATCGTCTTCGGTACGCTCCTCGCTAATACGCGTGCATCACTCAATTCATATCCTCTTTCCTTTACTTTCGATCTTACTCCTCCGACCCTGCACAACCGCTCTATCCAGAAAAAAGTCCGACCCCAACGAGGTTTCTCCGGTCCTTCACGACAGTTCCTTCCCGCAATCATCTGAAGACGAGCGTTTTCTTGGTCTTCCTTCCGCCGACGCATTTCGTACATCCCTTATCCTTCCAGAGTGTGTCTAGTTCCTTCAGTTCCAATGGCATCCTTCATAACATAATCACAGACTCACACGCCGGTTCACACTTCTTCGCACCTCTTCTGGCGAACCAGTCTCCGTTGTCGATCTGAGGCTCAAGTTTGCCGAACAGCGAGCGAGGGGGGCGCTGAACCAAGTCTCGGAGGCTGAGGAGGATATGATTTTGCAGACTCTCGGCCGCATACGCTCCAAGCAAACCGCGTCGACCACTCAACTGAACCGAGATGATACCAATGCAAGCACAGGAGAGACTAGCGTAGATTCCGACTACACTCCGGAGCGCTCGTCACGTCTTTCGAGCAACACTGCTTCCACCACTTACCCCGCATCCTCTATCACCTCATCGCCTCGATCTACGAAGCGGTACAGCAACAACCTCTTCTCTTCGGGGCGCCTTCGAGATTACGGGTATCTTCGCACAATCTCGCAGAAGGCTCATCGAAGCGCTGTGTCGATTACACACACCGAGTCAAGTCAGAGTCTGAGAGAGGAAACATCCTTGAATTCTATTGATAGCTTACGACCCACTACCCCAGACGGAGGCGGTCCGGCTTCGCCTCCCTCGAGCCCTAATGACAAGACGCCTGTTGCGCGCACTGCTTCTCTCGTATCTTCCAACGAAGGCTCCTCGCCACAACCAAGCGTAGACAACGGCAGCAACCTTCGACTTTCAAAGCGGGCTTCTGCTGCGTTGGCACAGGTTATTAAAGAGTTTGAGGAGGAGGCTGAAGACGAGATAGTCATGCCGCGCACTGCACATCCAGTTCCTCGACCCAGCGACTCAGATCATTCACGCGTGGCGAATGACACGAAGGAATCATTGGAGCTAGGTGCTTCGGTAAGCCACAATAGCTTCTATACATTTATGTGCCGCTTATGCGTGATCCGCAAATCAGCTAACCCACTATCAATCATCTTCCGACTATGAAGCGGGCACTGCAATATCATCTGATGGGCAAGTTATAATAGAGCCTGATACACGGCGGTTATCGCCCATTCCAGACAGTCGACGTAGCACAGTCTCACCAACTCCTCGTCTACCAGGCTACATACCAGGGATGCCCCGGCCCATGACGCCCCACGAATCTTCTTTCGACAATGAGGATATTCGTTCACATTCTACCACGCCACGCGCCTCATCACCCAATGGGCAGAGTGCACACATGGCCACGTCTTCCATTTCATCCAGCCTACTTAGAAGGGGCTCTGACGCATCTCGGAGTACACCGCGCCCCACTTCTCCTCAGACACACACGACAATAAATTCCTATTTATCACGGGGTAATAGCGGACGGCGTACACCAGATGCTCAACGTGACAGTGCGAGTGGCACTGAACAGGAAGGCTCGGTCGCGTCCTCCTCCGTATTCATCCGACGCCGACCGATATCCCCTTTGTCTGGTCCTGCGTTCCAGCCGATGGCTGTTACCCCTCGACCCAGCACTCCTTCAAATATCACGTGGACTGTTGGGGCTTCAGCGAGCCCTGAGAAGACTCGCGTCAAATCTGAGGGTCGACCAACGCACAGCAGGAGTGGGAGCCAGAGCACGGAAACCGACGTCCAAATTAACATGGACCGTTCCAAATCACCCACAAGGTCATTGCGCTCTCCAGTGCCACCCGAGTCTCCTGGCCTTGGCCAAGCAACGTCTGCATCAAAGTGGAACAATTCAGTCAGTCCTCCAGATTCTCGTGCGCCGTCCAGCTTGTCCACCTACGACTTTGGTTCCACACTGTCCTTTGGCAGTCGTGGTGTTCGATCCCCAACCCCAACTCAGACCCGCAACACGGCGTCCCCCACGGTTCCTTCTTCCGACTCTAACACCAATCTAGTTCGTTCCTCTAAGCAACATTTTAAATCTCCTTCCAACTATTCTTACGGCGTCTCGCAACTTTCTTTATGTCCTATTGCGAACTCTTCTCGTTCTTCCCTGGAGTCAACAGGATCGAGTTACCATTCTTGGGAACTGAATCAGAAAAACGGGGGGACTCTTGATATCTTCAATGGCTCTACGAGCCAAACACCACCCACATGGTATGGTCTCGACAAGTCGGATTCCCTGACGCCAGGTAGTTCTCAAGATGAATGCGATTTTGAGGGAGTCATCCGGCGTTACGCCGGACTCACCAAATCCGACTTCCTCGTAATACAGGAAAAGCTTGTCGGGGCTGCGCTCCATAAAGCTAGCCTTCCTGACACTCGCGAGAGATCGAACTCTTTGCGTAGGCGAAGGCCCTCTACCTCACAGTCAAACTATTCCACCAACGGTCGGGTGCGTCCTTCTCCTCCCTGCGGTATAACAAAGGCTGATATCCTTGTAAGGTCGTGAGTCCGACACCGACTCAAGTTGGTCCCGCTGGCCGGCGATCGCCTGCCATGGATAATACTGCGAAGGCCAGCGCACTCCTAGAGTCGGTGGTAGATAGCATACCTCTCACCCAAATAGAGATCAAAGTCGAACACGGCGCACAACCTGAGATTTCCCCTACAACTAGAAGGAACCGAGATCTTGCGCGTGCATTGGGCTTCGGGAATGACGACTCAGATCGCCTTGTCGTACCTCAGATATCCAGTCAGGACTCATCATCTACTTCGATTTCACCTACCGTTGAAGCTATCCTTCCGCCGGAATCCCCGCAAGATATGGAATATAATCCACCTTTGAGTGCGCCACCGACGCAAACGGAGAATGTGTTGTCCCCTGGTCCACCTCCACAGCGCTCACAGTCCGTGCGAACCCCTCGACCAGCGCCCATTAACCCTGAGCTCGCCAGGGAAGTTCAGCGCAAGGCTGAAGCTGCCACAGCTGCTCTTATGAAGTCTCCAGGAAAGAAGTTTGCAGATGTGAACGCGTCGACGATATCCGTGGCTCGTAAGAAGATCGACCCAAGCCAGATATCCGAACCCCGACTACTATCGGCCCCCACCAGCGTCGATACGATCCCATTACCCGTTCCAACCTCGCAACCCCAGGTTATTTCCCAACCGTCGCTTGGCATCACTGAACGTATGAGACGCTTCAGGAATACGCTTAGGGTAAAGCCAACTGCGCCAAGTACCGAAGATGTTACCCATGACCCTCCCGACGCCCAACAACAGCCCACTTCCCAGGGTCTTGGTCGACGACCGACCCTTCCAAGATTCAGCCCTGGTAGCTCGACCGAGTTGGGTAAGCTGAAGAGTCCACATGCTGCCCCTCCTGCGTCGGTCGCCCCCGGTTTCAGAGGGTTAATGGCACGGTTCCGAAAACCTCGCACGATGGACAGCATGGGAGATAGTCAATCAAGCGTGCATTCCCGAACTTCGCCGACTACGTCGTCGCCTACGGCATCGTCGCATCAAGGACACAGCCGTGTGAATACCACATCCTCTAGTCCGCCGATAGCTACGAACCCGTCATCGGGTGAGGCGAGTATTCGCCCGAGCCTAGACGCTTCGGGGGTTCTCGCCAATGATGTTGACTCTGCTGCGGTGAAACAACTGTTTGAAGCGGCCTCAAAAATTGGGCTCGACCAAGCCGCCTTGAATGACTTGCTCACGCGCTCTACCTCCGTTTCTCGATCAGCAGGTTGGATATCATCTGGAGGGACCTCCACAGTCGGCAATACATCTCTCACCCCTAGCGCACAGCCGTCGAATATTTTGGACCAAAGTCCCCCGGGTCCTCCTTCCGATAAGCATCCAACAGATGACGATCCATCCAATGGTGCAGATGACAAAACTGTGAGAAGGGTATCTGTACGGAAAGTGGGCGAACCCGGCCCAGCCCGTCAGAATGGCCAGATTCCTGAGAACGCTGCCGTAATTCGAAGGACCCTCATCTTCCCCTCGGAGTTTCGAAGTTCCAAGGTAGACTTGAGTCAGGTTAACCGAAAAGCAATGATGCGACGACATCGTCGTTCGGGCAGTGCGACATCTGCACAATCAGCTCGTTCTGTGCACGACCGGGTGCCGACGCCTCCCCCTCCGAAAAATAACGGTGGCCGCCGTTTCTCTAGCGAGAGATCGCCTCCGGTTCCTGGTGTGGCTACCTCCATTGGTGCGCAGGCCGAGGCGCTCCTTCGAACACCTGCTGCGGCTGATAAAGCAAGCTCCGCGTACGATTCCCTGTGGGTAATATTTCCCCCTCGAAAACGTGTCCTAATCGTTACCTTTCCAGCTATGAGATGTACGCCGGTGAGAGCAAACATACGAGTGCTGCCGTTGACGATTCGGGAACCGAGCGCGACCAGGATGGCACAGCCATTCAAGAGGGGCCCGCCGTTGAAGTGATCGAATTGGCCAATGGCGAGACGATATGGTGAGTTCTCCGTACGTACTGACCCGGCCCTTGGTTGATCTTTGGCTCTAGGCAGATCGTCAACGGTCTAAGGGACGACGATATCGATTCGGTGTACGCTAGCAGGACCAGCATGGGATCGGATCATTCGACGAGCGAGAACGCTGATAGTATGCAACTGCTTGTCAAGGAACACAGGTCTGCATCAAGAAGTAGTGGTCCTTCGATCAATTCCCGCAAGAGGTCTTCCCAGGGCAAGTACCGTCCTGATACCAAGGTAAAGTTCTTTTGTCACCCGAGATTGCGATCCGAACTAACGTCTCGCGCCTAGGTTTTTTATAGTTCTTCAGCACAGATTGGGCGCCTTATAGAAAACCTTTCCCAAGGGATGGACGCCGGCTCGTTCAACTTTATTCTCAACCAACCTCCTGACCACTCCTCTGCGAGTTCCTTCCATTCCGATGCTGATATGCAATGGACTGTCGAAGAAAGTTTGGAGCATATGCTTGGTGTTATCAGAAACTCATGATTGCTCGGATTTATTTTGTGGACTTTTTTTTTTTGGCTAACTTGGATGCCCCTGTCCCGCATTCGTTTGTCTCAGTAACCTGTCGCATTTCTCCTCTGCTATACCCGTACTCCTACAAACTATGCAATCTAAAATAAGCGATATTATCGAGCAATCTCGCAAAAACCTTGGGGGGGAGAATCAATCCGCATTCCAATCCAACCAGCGATTGAGGTTGAGGGCGAGAAGCACTTCGAGCAAGAATAACCCGTCCGTGAAGTTGTACTGCAAGGTACCATGGGAGGGACCAATGGGCGTGGCTTGGTTGAACTGGTGATACACAGCAATGGGCGGCGTATTTGGACCCGCGTACAACTTTGTTGCAACACGATGCGGGGGGCGAAAAAAAAAAAGAACGAAAAAAAATCGAAACAGAATTAATCACGGGTCCAACCTCCCAAGCCAAAACAAACAATGGGTGCCTACCTCATACGAGTTCGGGTCGTGATAAGAGCGCCGCCATTCATAGAACCGGCCATCGCCTGCCTGGAAGCGGCGGGCGCTAGGGCGGCATAAGAGGGGGGGGGAGCAACAGGAACGGCAAAAAAAAAAGAAGACAAGAATGGCGGGTCAGCGGGTTCGCGCCTAGAAGCCAGGAGCGAGCGTACCTCTGGGAAGACCCGGGGAGGACGAGGTGTTCCATTGAGAACTCCCTGTCGCCAATGGTGGCGACGCCGAGGGCGTCGTTGGCCGCCCAGTCGAATGCGGCGACGGGATGTCCGTCGCTGGAGATCTGCACGGTGAAAGAACAAAACGGACGGGTTAGCCATCACCATCCACCATCAGCGTGGCAGCGACGCGGCACTGGCACGACGCGCGACGTCGCCGCGGACTGGCAAATTCTGCCTCGTCACAAGTGTCACGGTCGACGTACCGTCGTACGCGCCAAACCCGAGGAGAGCAACGTGGTGTCGAATTCGAAAAAGACAGGCTGTGTGTCTTCCCCAATGACGATGCATCCGTCGCGGGGATGGTCTGCGCCAGTGAAGTAAATTTCAAAGTCAAACGAAGACATGGAGCGAATGTAAAGGGGGGAGAGCTGTTGTCTCAATCCCATGGAAAATGCATGCCTTCATATACGAAAACAATTCAGCCTGGTACATGCTTTTCGGCCCTTGAAGCGTTGCTCTTGTCACCTTGGTGGTGCCCGATTCATGGCCAGAAATACCTAATTGATCGTGGCATGCACGCTCAGTGCGTTTGGGATGGGCGGTACAGATCTGGGAGCAAATGGAGAATGGTAAAAGGGTCCGAGAAAGTAATGAGGTCAGTCGCAGCCACTTCCTTACGTCCATGTTGCAACCGTCCGGAGTTTCGAGACAACTAAAAAGGTTAACTAGTACTTCTCGAGAGCTATCCGATTCTGGGGAACGAAACATCAAACTTCAAGGGCCAATCGAGTCGTTTGCTTTTTTCATGCTGTTCCAGTGGGGGTTCCTGTTCACAGCTCCGGTTATCATTCTGACAAGTATGTAAGACGAGAAGCAAGAAAACAGATTGCGACACTGGCTTTACGTAATGTGCATTTTTCCAGAAAAGCCACCAACTTGCATCGGCTCATGCATTCACCTTCCAGAGTGGGCGCTTTCGCATTTTTCGTGTGACGTGAACAGCACTTCCACTCATGTGTCCCCCACCAAATGCAAGCACCACTGTTTCCTCCGATCCATGCCCTCGCGCAATTCCCCGCTTCCTCAGCTCAATAGCATCCTTCGCAAACTGGAAGCGACACTGATCGGAACCTGTGATAATATTGGCCAATGATTAGTGCCGTGCGGTGGAGGACCGTGAGCAGGGCCGCGTAAACGTACCGATTTGGAAGGTAGGTGATTCCACCACCGCCTTAAACATGTCAAAAGGTACGAGGGAAAATATGTGCAATAACGTGTCGCGACCGGAGTGCCCCTGTGACGAACCCGATTCAGATCCTGTGGAAGAATAAACTTCCAGGGTGTTGGGAAGCGTAACCACGAGGAAACTGAAGACATCTTCTCGAAGTCTGCGAGCGTATTGTCCAAATATGGACGTTGGATGTGGTTGGGGCGCGAGCGAACCATCCGGTGTCAACGGGATGGTATCAACGAACTTGAGCCATTCAGTGATCGTTTCCACGCTGATGGATTGCCTGCAGGTTGCATATGCGTATCCGCACAGATCCTCCATTCCACCAAGCAAACACCCCGCCGCGAGAACGCCTCGTGCATTCTCGGGCCGAATTAGATTAATGGACACGGAGGAATAAAGGTATCCCAACGCTGAGCAAAAGGTCGACCATCAGTAACTTGAGACCGCTGACGCATCAAAGTAATACCTATGGCGAAACCCTGTGAAAATAATTAAATTGATCAGTGCCAAGTCAGTAGGGTCGAGCAAAGGCTCCGTCCAATACGGCCACCGAATCCGCGGGTATAGTTGATGAGAATAGAGCGGCTGGTCTCCAAACGGCGAGCGTTTGCAGACACGATCAACTTCAACTCAGCAAACTGACCGCACGCGGTGGCGGAAATGAACGGAGACATTAACAATATTCGGAGAAGACGTACCTCATGCGTGACCTCCGGTTCATGATCAAGTTGCACGTATATTACGCGTTGTCCTCCTGTTTGTGGAGAGGTGGACATTAAGTGGGCAAGAAAAGGTGAGCGAGACAAAATTATCGCATGAAGGCGATAGGAGTTTTGATGAACATGCTAGCCTTGGTTCAGTCACACTGGAAAAGAACCGGCAAGAGATTTTGCTTACAAGAATCGTATCTGCATAATTCTGGCGTCATGTGAGGTCAACCGGAAGTTCCATAAAGAGATAGGTACGTACGCCGGTCTGAAAACCTGCGTGATACAAATGGTTTACAATCTCTTCATTGTGCAATTGGTACGGTGCACTAAGGCGGCACCAAGTCGATCAGCAGTTGGGACATAATTAGAAACAGGAAGCTCACTGCGAATATCCATTAGATACGGGGACTGGAGATACGACTGAGCCGTTTGCATCATCACCACTGGCATATGAGTGTTCAGATTGATGGGAGATGGATGGCGTTAAGCCATTGGCTGGAGTGTGACCGTTCAAACTGATATAAGAAGAAGAAGATTCAGAATTCATGTCAAGTTTTTGCGACACACGGCCGATTCGATGAGCTGCCGCAACTTGGACGACCTCAACTTTGCAAAGGTCCCAAACCAAAAAGATTCGCTCATCAACGCGTGACAAAAACACTCATGTGACAGTCACAATAGTCACACGCCTTCTCCTCACCAAAACTTGAAGTATGTAATTTAAGCACGGCGCAGCCAATGGACAAGGATGGGCAACGTCGGTTGAAATTTGAAAACCATCGATCAGAAAAACGGTTTCTTCTACATGCGACCTCTAAGATGTATGATTTCAAACCCGGAATCACCCGTGCCCGAATGGTTCATACGTGCAAAGCGGGCATCCCAACATACCGCCCTATTCTTCTTCGCCAATATCTGATGCCGGCCCTGAGAGAGAACACCACGTTGTAAACGTGTCGAAATCCATGACTTTTCCAAAACCTTGTTCGTCACCAATCACCGACACGAAGTGGGTCATCAGATTATTCCTAACTCCGTGCTTCTCTGCCTCAGTACCACAGATAGCAGGGTAGGGTGGCAGTTCCGCAAGGTACCGGGGTTCCTCGGATGCGTTCAACCCGGAATCATCAAGCTTTGTCCATATTAATGATCATGAGGAGAACGATATGTGCCCATGGAAAAGGGGTATCAAAACCGGCTCACCATGTGAGATCTATCCGATGCAAAGTTGGCGAGATATACGTCGCCAGGTACCACCCTAAAGAGACTAACAATATATGGGTTTGCCGCCGAAATATACAAGGTTAGGTTAGGTCAGTTTCCCCGCACCTCTGATACTGCGATGGAATACCGGTACCCAGTGGGAAGGTCTGGTCAATATATACTAACCAAGATCCGAGTGAGCCTGCGGGACAAATTGGACCGTATGATGCGGCACCCACCTTTCCAGCGACACGGGACGGGGAGACGGGTATCGAGATCATAGATCCAAACACCCGAATCAGCCCGCTCTGGGAAGCAGCCCATAGATCGGTTGTGCACTTGCTGGCGCTCGCACAGCGCTAAGACAACATGATAATCCCATACCATTGGTGTATCTCTGGATCCACCCGTTCGCTGATTCCACAATGCCACCTGTGCGATAGACTTGAGCCCGATCTCGAGATATAGTTCGTGGTACACAATCAGTTGAACTTACCGTTCTCGCCGGATTCGAGATAAATACAGCAAAAACGTCCCATCGCTTCTCACCCCCCGGCGTGTTTGAAAAGCGTTTTGCAAGCCAGTAAATGTTCTCTTCGCAATAGCAACTTGTATACACGCTGTTGTTGCAGTCGGGGAGTGTGGAAGCGGATCCCATGGAAGAAATTCGGACTCCGCTGGTCGACCAAGTTAGGAGATGACTGGAATCGTCTCCAAAACTAAACCTTGTTGGATCAGAACCGGCGCTACAATTAGTCTCGTCCACCGTGCACGGAGGCGCCTAGCCGTGGACCATCACGTCGTCGTCCTTTGTCGCAGACGCATCCTGCGAACATTTACAGTGCGGAGCACGTACGCACCATTTCGACAGGGGTTCTCGGGTTCCATTCCAATGCCGGGACGGTCACGTCATTGGTACATGATAGCACTGCACTGCATCCCCAACTACTCACCGGGGTTCTTTGGGGAACCTTCCGTGGACTATTAAATCATCAGGACAATCTTCCCACTGAAGATCGTGTTCCAGTCCGGGCCGGCGACCTGCGTTGGGAGCGGGGGCGGTAGGAATATGGTTCAGGTGTCCTCGTTCCTTGATTGTCACACTGTTTGCCCTATCCACTAAACCCAATGTCGTAGTGAATGTACTGACACGTTTACATGGCAAGGATAGCCATCATTTTCGGACCGCGCTTTAGGTTCACTCAGTCGCACTTGAAGCCGGGCGTCGACGGGCGGTGGGAGAACCAGTTTTACGGTGAGACTCACCCGGTAGCGATAACCAATAATTACACACCGTTTAACCGAAAAATAATACTTGGCTGCGTAGCACTCACTAGGAAGTCAGTTAAGCTGGGGACTGCGGTACATTCTGGAAGCAACGCCTCATGGAAGTGCTTCCAGGCCTGAACTGTCGGAAAACGCGAGAGAAGGGGGAGGAAGCTGCACCACACCCATCTTCATTTGTTGAGATTCGCGCCACCCAATGTTGCATTGATGAGTCTTCGTACTCCCCGTACAAGGCAGTGCGAACCCTACTGCGGGTGAAGTCACACCAAGTACAATTCATTCATCATTGCGCCTGCGATGGCTGTCAAAAAGAACCGGGAATGAAGGCAAGGTTTAAGAATCATTGGGGACATTTACACGCATCGACGACACCGTCTTCATGTGCTCCAGTCCATTCTGACATGGAGGGTCATAGGCAACGAAGCGCAAGGCCTATGAAAGTTGATGAGACGCAATGGGTGTGCAAATATCGTAGCCGAATAATGATTTTCGAATGCTAGGGCATATTTGCAATCAAGCAAGCCGCACTCCCTAGCTGCCTGCGAACATCATGGTAATCCACATCATGGGCTATGAAACAGGGTCGTTCAGCGAAGATTCTGATGCCAGGGACGCAGAGCGAACTTCAAGCTCCGACAAGACAGAAGGGACTCACAATCTTCAACTTCCCCCCATCTCTCTATCTGGCTTGCTACCTCAACCTGAGCCGCGAGAGCCGCTTGCTCTGCGGTCAAATAGCGCTTGACGAGAGCCAGTGCGACAAGGAACGACTTTGTAACATAAGTGGCCCGCTCCATGGCTTCAGAAGACGGTGTCATCAGGTCACTAGTTCGGCACACGCCCGTTTCGACGTACCTGCCATCTCCCAAGGGTCCATTCGTGCCAAGACACCATTGAGAACCTGTCGCGTTCGCTCGGGTTGCGAGTGAAATAAGACAGATCGGTGAACATGTATTTCGATGTCAAAAGTAGTCCTAGCCCACTCCAGAAGGGGGTCCCAGTGCTCTTTTTGTAGCTTGACCAACGGTTCGGGATCGTCATGGTGAAAACTGAAGGTCGACATAATAAGCACCACCCAATTCCATAGTATGTTTGCGTACCAGATGGTATCAGTATCTAGGTAGTTTAGCAGCGCCTCCTGAACCTCCGAACGAGTTTCCTCGTCATGCAGGGTGTCTACAGCTCTAGATGCGATAGACGTCTAAAAAGTTTACAACCCGGCGCTTAATGCTAGACGAAATCGCATACCATTGGCAATGCGTGTGGCTTCAACAGAGTTTCCTGATTTTGCCATTCATTGGCTATGAGTGTTGCTGCGAGACGCTTGTTCTCTGGCAACAGCAATGTATGTCCAGAGGGCGTCTTCAGTGCACGCTTATCCAACGTGACGGCAATACCGTTCGTCCTGGTATCAATGCCAACTGTCTTCCAGAAACGCTTAAGAGTTTTCTGGGCACCTGTGATAGACTTCAACACGGTGGACTAACTAATAGTGTGCTGGACGCACGGTTGGTTTCCGAATGCGCCGGGTCGTGTGATGCGGTCGTGTAATGCCGAAGCGGGACGGTCAGGCAAGGTCGGGCGGAAGTCCGAGGAACCAGACATGGTCGGATCCAACATAAAACACTGCGGTAGGACATTATTCAGTTCGTTCGCTCGGATGTCGTACCACCAAAGTCGTGACGCGCGAAAAACTAATACATAGTAGCACGTGACCCAATGTAACGACAGGGGCAAATTGAAACCCGAAGTCAAGCCACACGCCAACTTCTTGAACTAAGTTACAAAGTCTAACATCATGGTAAAACGAAGGGCTGCTGTTGGTCCTTCTAGTCCAGACAAGCAACCTCGGATCTCCTCCTTTTTCTCCCGACAGTCATCGCAGGAACAACATCCACACTCCAAGGATGATTCAGAAGTCGACGAACAACCACCTATCAAGAAGCTCAAGGTTGAGAAGCGAACGTCCACTGCCGACCAGTGGCGTTTCGATCGCACCTCCAAACCTCCCAATGAAAAACCTATCGCTTTGGAGAACGATGGCGAGAAGAAGAGGCGTCACCAGGAATTCAAACGCGTGCTGCTCGCAGGAAACAGCAGTTTTGCACGACGAAAATCTCACCAAGCCCAGGCACTGCAGCCTCTGTCTGATGAAGGCTCTGTTCAGGATGAAGACGGTTCTGCCGAATCCGATGACCAGGACGAAGCATTCAAGAACCTCACGGAAATGTTTTCTCACAAGTCTGACAAGGCGAAGGGGAAAAAACGGCTTGCATCTTCAGCGAAGGTTGGGGGTTCATCAGAAGCGCCTGGACCTAGCGGACAACCACACACACCGGCCGAATTACAGGTAGACTTGATTAACTTGTCTGCGTGCTGCTTTCAGTGATGTTTTACTCGATTTAGTCATTGAAAATCATAAGGGACAATCCCGGCGTTGTTCTAATGATCGAGATCGGGTATAAATACTATTTCTACGAAGAGAGCGCTTCGGTGCGGCAGCCTTGATCATTATATTAACAACCTTGTTTATTCTCGTCGCCAGATCGCCAGTCAGGAACTTGGCATAGTCGCATACGCTGGCCGTAACCTACTCACCGCCACGATTCCAGTCCACCGTCGTGATGTACACCTCAGAAAGTCAGTCTTCATTACCTCGCTCTAGTCTTCCTAACGAAAATGCAGGCTTCTCTCACAGGGATACAAAGTTGGAATTGTTGAACAGACGGAGACTGCTGCAATTAAAAAGGCTAGCGGAACAAAGAACACACTCTTTGAAAGAAAGTTAACTCACTTGTACACGGCTACAACGTAAGGGATATGGAATGACAATGTCAGGACATTGACAGATATCCACAGATACGTTGATGAGCTCGATTCTGTTGATGATTCAGACAAACACGTGGCTCCGTCCCTCGTTTGCTTTATAGAGGTCCCCACAAGCAGAGGTGCTCTCGATGGCCAAGTCTCGATAAGTATGGTTGCTATCACACCTAGTACCGGGGATGTTGTTTGGGATGAATTTGGTGGTGAGTTCAGGTACGGTTCATTTTTCTTCCTTTTCACACGAAGCGGCGCTAGACACCATCATGCGCTCTGAGCTCGAGGTTAGTTTGCCACTGTTGTCGTAAAATTTATTGTACTCAAAACAGATGCTTAGACTCGACTCGTACACACACAACCTGCCGAGCTAATACTTCCTGAACAAGGTCTGGGTGAACTCACGGAAAAAGTCCTTCGCCATTTTGCCGGGTCGGTATCCTCTTTTACTGTTTCCCTTAAAAAGTTATATTCGTTTTTTCAAGATCGGTCCATGGCGGACAGAAAGTCCGTGTGGAGCGCTACCACAATGTGATGAAATTTTCGGTAGCGTTCGACTTTGTGACGAACTTTTATTCTGAGAGGGTTGAAGCTAATTCTGAAGATTTTTCGATGGGTGAGAGATCCTTTTCACCAGGGAGTAGCAAACTTCTGATACCCTGCAGATGGCATACTTGGGGTCATTACAAGCCTCCCGCAACAAGTTGTGGTTGCTTTGGCACACGCTATCGAATACCTCTCGTCATTCCACATTGCGGATGCTTTCCTCGGCGCTAGGTTTTTCACGCAATTTACGAATAGAACGCACATGCTACTGAGTGCCAGCACAATATCGAACCTGTTCGTGCCCTGACGATTTCTAAGATAGAGTTTGACTCGGCCCTGCAGGGAGGTATACCAAAACCAGACAGATTATACCCCCAGGGGATCTCTAATGTGGGTACTCGATCGCACAACTACCAAATTCGGTGCCAGGCTGTTAAAGAACTGGATCGGGAGACCACTTACGAACAAGCGGTTAGTATTTAGATTGTTTTCATTCGATCGAAATGACGCACGAGTTTCACTAGACTGCTTCAGGATAGGATAGAAGCGATAGAGGAAATCATTACTAGTTCGTCGGAGAAACTTGTTGCCCTTCGGCAGGCCCTGAAAAAGATGCCGGACCTTGCTAAGGGATTATGTCGGATCCAGTACGGCAAGGTCAGATTTTCTACCTGCGGACCATTTGTCTTTCTTTTTGGTTCAAATACCCTTGTAGTGTTCTCCCCAAGAGCTTGCCGTTCTGCTGCCTGCGCTAAACAGAGTCGCCACGGCGTTCGATGGATTTGATGAGGCTTCCTTGGGTGACTTCCGCTCCAGATTGCTGAACGAGATAGTTGTTTCTCTACCGAAACTTAAATCCCCGATTCGGGAGTATTTAGGTGCTATCTCCCTCAGGAGTGCTGCCGAAGGAAAAAAGGAATCGTTATGGTCAAGTAGTCAGCGCTTCCCGGAGCTAGCGGACCACAGATTAGTGAGCCCTTCCCTCTCCATTTATCCATCACTTTCTGACCTAGCCAGATGATCCAAACAGTCGAGACTGAGCTCGAAGAGGAACTAAAGCGAAGTACGGTATATTGCTCCCTTTTTGTAAGCCAACCACTTAAATGGACGTAGTCCGCAAACTCCTTAGAATGCCGTCTCTTCAATGGACCAATATGACTGGCAATGAAGTACGTTACATGTCTCGCCATGCGCACAGATTCCTAATGTCATTGTGTAGTTCCTTGTGGAGCTCAAGAAATCTGAAAACAGGGATCCTCCTGTCAGCTGGGATTTGGTATCAAGGTAAATACCCATGTATAAGAGCTAGATACGTTCTCATGCTTTACTCCAGCACAAAGTATTATAGGCGATACCATACTCCTGACGTCAGAAGGCTGATCCAAGAGCGGGCGAGATATAAGGAATTGCTCGCCGCGGAAGCGAACAGAGCGTATAGCGTATTTCTGGATGAGATCGCCAAATCCCATTACTCGCTGCTACGAGATGCCATCAATAAACTTGCGACCGCGGACTGTCTCCTCAGCCTTGCCCATGTCGCTTTACAAGATGGTTACGTGCAGCCCGAGTTCACCGACGAAGACACCATTGACATTATAGACGGCCGTCATCCAATGGTTGAAGCGCTGAGATCTGACCCTTTTGTACCCAATTCCTTATCAATAGGCGGAGAATCCCCTCGTAGCGTCACCATAACGGGTCCGAACATGGGGGGCAAAAGTTCTGCGGTCCGAATGGTGGCATTGATTGCTATTATGGCTCAAATAGGGTCATACGTACCCGCGAGGGCTGCAAGGATTGGAATGTGCGATGGCGTTTTCACTAGGATGGGCGGTAGGTCCTTACCCCTCTCCCCGGACACATCGAACCGAAGTCCGAACTAGCATCGGACGAGTTGGCGCGTGGCCGTTCAACGTTCATGGTCGAAATGGCAGAAACGAACGAGATCCTGAAGGCGGCAACCTCGAAAAGTCTGGTGATTCTGGACGAACTTGGAAGGGGTACTTCGACCGCGGACGGCGTGCGTCATCTGCCTTGTTCCTCATGTGAGAGTCGCTAATTCGAGTCATATTAGATGGCGATCGCGGATGCGGTTCTCCAACATCTCGTGGAAAATACCAAATGCAAAACGTTGTTCATCACACACTACCCACTTGTCGCCATTGATTTAGAACGGCGGTTCCCAGGCGACGTTGGGAATTTGCACATGGGGTATACGGCAGACAGCCGCATTGATGGCAGAAGAGACGTAACATTCCTCTATCGGCTGACAGATGGCATTGCTGAAGAATCCTTTGGAGTAGAATGTGCCCGCCTCGCGGAAATTCCAGAGCACATCCTCAGCGTAGCTACAGAACGATCTGAAGCGTGTCGGACTGCTATCGAGTCCCGGAGTAGACTCAACAGGTGGGTTACGGGCTTCCCAGCTTTGCTTATAATTGACCGTCCACTTCCCAGAGCACGGCGATGTGCCCAGTTGATTGAGCAATGTCTAACAAAACGTGATCCTTCTGCCCTGCAGACACTCCGCTCGAAGATTGCATCGTTTCCGCAGGCATAACTGGTGGACTTGCGTGTGCTTCCCCATCTACCTCATCTTTCCTCACCTTCAGATCGAGTTCGCTCTTCGACACGATCTGGCCGCGTTTTGGGACCCGGCCAGCATACCTCACCGATTCCCAAATGGACATGATGTAAATTAACTTTTCATCGAATCGTACATTATGATTTACTTTTCTTTTGTTTCTTCCGACTCGGCTTTTGTGATCGGTCAATCTCAGTTGCCTCACCTGGCTCTGCCTTGCGTTTCTCCCCAATCGCCTGCTTGGACTGAGTGGCGGTGGACTCTATTTGACGGCACATGTTCAACACCGACGACGACGATTTGAAACGATCGGTCGAGGACATTTTGTCGCGGAGAGCCTTCCACGCGTCAGCATCCCAAACGTCAACTGACTCGCTATTCTTGCGAGCCTGACGAATGCAGAACAGAACGAGCTTCAAAAGGTCCCTTGTCTGTGCGGGCGACAAGCCACGGTCGTCGTCGATCGAATGCATGATCACGTCAAGCACGGACTTTTGCAACGCCTCGTGGAACGTGGCAATCCCGGCTGGTTCCTCTCCCTATGATTGGTGAGCATCCATGGGCCATCCTCGGGCAGAAAGACACACACATTATCTGGCTGGCTCAGGATGACCTGCAAGAGTTGGAACGCTTGGCGTTTCCGGTACAGATTGACCGCCTTGGACGACGCTTCCAGCACGCCGTGCCGTGCTCGCCATCCGAGCCCGGGGAACCGCCGTGCCCAGTCTTGGAAGAAACTGAGCGCGAGTTGCGACGCCTTTCGCGACATGTAATCATCGAGCGATGCTTCATACACCTCGACGGCCGTGTCTTCCGCGTTCAAGGAGACCAGAACCCGGCACAGGTAGAGGCTGGCGTGGCCGAGTAGCGCGAGGGCGTCGGACGCGTGCGACCTCTGTGCTCGTCGATGCACCTCTCGGAGCACCGTCTCGACCTCGTCTCGTGCCACCCCCACCGGAACGTCCTTTGATTTAGCGAGTCGGTTTTTGAGGATACCGCTTGCCTTGTCCGACAGTTGTCGTTCGTCCATGCTGCTCTTCGTCCCGAGTTCGATTAATGGGAGGACGAGTCGCACGTTGAGAGGACTCTCAGGTTCCCGCTTAACAAAGATGTCCACAAGATCGAGGACTCTGTTCTTGAAATGGGTTGCCTCTCGCTGTGCATCGACCCCTGGGTCGTGTTTGAGCGTTCAGATACATGGCCAGGAAAAACCGTCTGCCAACCTTTCTTGGATTTTTGGCCGCCCGTTCTGGTACGGAATATGTCTGCGAGCGTGTCGTCGAGCGCCATCATCTGCTCGTCGTCCATGAGCTCTTCGTCCGAGTCCTCTCCTGGATTGTCTTTCCCGGCCATCCCGCCCGCTTTCAACGCCGTCTCGATTTGCTTGCGTACTTGGTCGGCAGCTTCGTCATCCCCTTCCTCAGAGCCGCTCTCTTCCGACGCCTCTTCTCCTGGACTCTCCTCTTCATCCTCCTCTGCGTCGCCTTCGTCGTCGTCACCATCACTCGCCATCTCCTCGTCCTCCTCGAGCAAGTCGCTTGGATCCCGTCGTTCCAATTGCTAACGCGTTCCCGTCACAACGGCCGTTCTACACACAAGGAAAAAGTAAACGACTCACGCTGAGAATCAGATCCACGGCGCCCCCTTGCATTGCACTCGTCATGCGCGCAAAGGATTCGTTCGCGACCGACCGCGTAAACGCGCTCGCGTTCTCTAGGAAGCCGATCATCACGTCCACGAGGACGTCTATCGGCGACGATGGGTCGTCCGTAGACGTCGGCGTCGGTTGGACCTTGGCTTTCTTTGATGTCTTGGCCGATGTCTCGCTCGAGAACGCGTTGGAACTCGCTTCGAGGGTGGCCTGGCATAAAAGTGTCGTTGAGAGACCGAGGGATGGTGCTGCGGAATGAGACAGACCTCAAAGTTCTCGAGGTTGTCCACCTCGCCGCAACGACATTGAAGCACGAACGACGAGAGGACAAGTTCGAACCCTCTCGCGACCTCTCGCCTGTCGTCGCTAGTCTACCGTGACTCGGTCAGTTCGCGAAGAAAGGAAGGGAAAGGCGGGTAATTTACCTTTCTCAGCTGGCTGATTGCTTGCTCTGATTTGGCAAGGAGAGCCTGGACCGCTTCGTTAACCTCTATGACCGGCTTGACGTATTTGGCATCCTTGTCTAACGAAGCGATGGTTGCCAGTGTTTTAGATATCCAGAATTCTCCGTCGGACGCAACACCCGTCTCCTTGTGCGTCTGTTCACCTGTGTACGTGTTTGTAAACGCTTGTACGGTATCCAATAGGGAGACCGACCTTGTTTCACAGCCATAGGGTGATCGTTAAGAACAGCAAGACAACCAAGGAATCTCTCGCGACAATGATGTTGAACCGCTTCCGTGAATGGCGGTGAAGGGACTGCACGCAGCTAGCATCATCGTCAGCGCAACTCCACACGAGCCAGACATGGATCCTAGCATACGGCGTGAACAGGGCTCTTCTCGGACTTCTTCCGAACCACGAAAAGTCCATTGACGACGTAAAAATCAAGCACGATCTGTATCCATTCGTCTTCTTTTGGGATCGAACCGTTACGAACGAGTGCCGCAAATTGGTCCGCGATCCATGTTCTCCGGGAATTGACCACAGAGAGTTCCCTGTTGTTCCGCACCTCAGTTCTCCGCACGCACACAAGCGAGAGAATACGCACTCCTCGGTACCTTTTAGTGAATTCACTTGCTCAAGTAAGGAAAGGATATAACTTTTGATGCCTGCGCTGTCCATGACCGTCAGTATAGACTCGACCGTTTTTGTCCGTGTCAATTTGTCGAACTGTCCACTCCCATTGACGCCAGTTAATTGAAGAATCAGTGGAAAACCAAGCGATGGAGTGGTCTGGACGAGCGTTTGTATATGCTTCGCCTAACACAGCGTCAACAACCTGGTGCAGGGGCGACGAATTCACACAACATACCACATCGAGCGAGATTTTGTGTAAATAACGGTCCGTGTTCGAAAGATGATTAATCCAAGACCGCATGAGATTTTTGGTAAAGAGCATGGGGAGCTCGGCAACGTCGATCCGTGCTAGAGCCTTTTTAAACACTTGAAAGCCCCAGTATTTTCGCTCGGGAGAAGACGAAGGGGAAAACAGGGACTCTGTCGCGCATGTGAGACGCTGACGATACTGGAACGAGCACACAAGCTTACCATCCACGACTATCCGGAAGAATTCGCTAAAAGACCCCTGTGGAACGTGTTCTGAGCCGGATGGCGGAAGCAGTCGATCGAACACGACGTCCCATGCAACATGAAGCTGGGCTTTCCACGACCCAGCGCTTGGGTTCGATCCCTCTTCCTCGTCCACGGCCGACTCCTGCTACGCCATGGGTCACACTCCACAGCCGCAAAGCACCGCCCACCCACCTTCAATATCCTGCCAAGCGCCAAGAGGTTGTTAGGCGCAAAGACGTTCCCCCCCTTGAACACCGGCGCAAGCGTCCTCTCCCACCCATGACTCTGCGTCACAGGCTGCAATTTCAACACGATCGCCACCTTATCCGGCGTCCAAACGCCGTCCCTCTCAAACACCACCTCGATCGTCTTGTCGAGCGCCGCGACCCTCCACGGCACCTCGGACGCCCGAACGACATCGACGGCCAGCCCGATCGTCCACCACGCGCTCTCTCGCAACCACGACTTGGCCTCCCCGAGGTCCAACAGGGACGTCAACACGGCGGCGTACGTCTCCACGCTCGACACGGGCGCGTTCGACGACGCGCACGGCAGCGGCAACGGCGTCTGGCGCACGAGCAACCCGGATCGCACGATGGCCGTGAGCCCGAACAGCCGCGCGAAGAGCACGTCCCGTTCTTCCTGCCCGGTCATGGACCCCTGTCGTGTCGTCGCACCGACGACGAGCGTGACGACCTGCGCACAGGTGACGGTGTCGATGCGGGCGAGCAGCTGGGGATAGGGGAAGGGGTTGAGTGGTTGCGGAGCGCGAGACGAACGACGTACCTCGGTCAGGGCGACGCTGAACCCGAGTCGGCTGCTCTCTCGGGGACTGGCGAGACCGCGTACGAGCCGTCGTATCGAATACGAAACGTCTTGGGAGTTGAGCGCATCGAGACCGTCGCCGTCCTCGTTGTCTGACCCATCCGATTTGGACTGTGGAACATGAAGGGCCTGGAATTGTTCGAGGGTGTTTATGAGCTTGACGGACGCATCGATACGTTCCTTTTTCGACGCCGAGGACAACTTCCAGAATAAAGGTAGCGTCGTGGACATGTCGCTCGATTCAATTTTTTCGGTATTTTTTTCGGCCTGATGCGGTTTGTTATGCTCTGTTGAATTCGAAAGGTCTTTCAAGTTCGATCAGGGGTCTTGGGGAGCGACTAGGATAAAGTATAAGTATTACTGTACATGCAATGATATGAATAACAGGTACGCGGGCAAAAACGGCGTGGACGAGATCGAGTCTTAAATACGTTGAAGCAGAACACCCTCAGTCGAAATGCATCCAGTGTCCTCTAACGCCCGTTCTACACTTCACGCAATCGGCGCGCGGTCCCATCGTCACCCGATGCTTTCTAATCGTCGTCGGCACGTCAAGCGTCCTCGACGGTCGCGGCGACCCATCTATCCGATCCTGCAGCCCCCGCGTCAACGTCGACTGCGACAAACCCTGATCCTGCATCTGAGAATGCGCCGCAGCCTCGCCCTCCGCCGCAAACTGACTCTGGTGCGACGGCGTATCCGACGGCGTCGCCGGAAAGAGAAAGATATCCGGCGGACAGGGACGCTGCGCACCCGCCACGGACCCGGTCGACGATAGGGACTCAGTCGAGGACGAAGGTGGCTCAGTGAGCACGCTAAACGGAGCAGGCGACGGCGCGTGCAAGCCATTCTGGACAGGCGTGGACGTCGTTGTGATATGTATCGAGGGGAGATGGCCTCTCGTCGTCCACGGTCGTGAGCTGCCCGGGTGGACGTGTACGCGTAGCGCTTGCGCCTGCGGCGACTCCTCGTAGTCGACGGCCTATCCCAGACGCAACGTTCGTGAGCACCGTGATTCATCCGCGACCGCCATGCGCGTCAGCCCGCGAGAGGGACTCACCATGTGCTCGTCCGTCCTGCTCTGAGCCACCCCGCCGCTCCCCATCGCAGACTGAAACCCAACCATGACCGACAGCGGACTCGCGATAGAAAGCTCCATCGCCTGTCTAACCCAGTCATCTGGGCCGGCCATTCGACCAGCCCTCCCACCCTCGGGTGCTGTGGACGCGCGGCGGGCACCCTGCACCTCCGAACTGATCGGTGCGAGAGTTGGACGCTTCTACAGGAGAGACGTCGTAAGCCAAACGCGACCCTGCCCGACACCATGAAGAACACAAACGCACGGTCTGCCGCTCCTGTGTAGGCGACCCAGGGGAACGCGATCGTTTGACTGGAGTAAAAGATATGGGACGGAAGGTCGAGGGTGGGGAATGCATGTCGACTTCCATCATGAGGGTCTGACTCAGTTTCGTCGTGGACGTAGTTGGTTAGTGAATCTGTCGAGGGTGGATGTGCAAAGGGAAGTGGCAAAGTGTCAGACCAGCACAGCACGGGCCACATGTACAGCCTGCCACAAAACCACACTCGAGTCGGACATGCACAGGAAAACGCTCGCCGCAGCGGTCAATTACAACGACGTGGTACAATACACGATAACATCGAGATCGCTCGGGGTGTGGATCGTGATGTAGTGAACCCATCTCGGTGTACCTGAAGACTCCCAAGTAAGGAGTGGTACTAGTAGAGGTACAAAATACGCCGTGATATCAATCAATGATGGGCGGAACCCTCGAGTACCTGCCAGGGAGTGTTTCATCTGGTGCGCGCACACACTAGTGTCTTATCGTCAGTAGCCCCTGTCAAGACCAGGTATAATCACTTTAAGATGGTATACTTGTACAACAAGGTCTTCTACCAATCAAAGTGACTACAGGAAAGGACGATGCGGCGACAGCAAAAAAAAAATCGTACAGACAGCGTTTCTCTTGTAACATCTATTTACCCTTGCAATTGCAACGAGCCACGGGGCAACCTGGGTTCGCCTGGGAGGTACGGCTCCCCAGTTTCCTCTCTAAGCAAATCATTCAACCACGCTCCCTGAGGCTGGATCTTGATGCCACGGCTGTACATCACAGCGAGGTACAACCATGCTGCTGCGTTCCCGACGGTGCTCACTTCGTCAGAAACGTGCGTCGCAGCGTACTGGCTCATCTTCTTGTAGAGCGCCTCGTCCGTGTAAAGTTCGTACAAGTGTTTCGCGACGGCGTCGTTGTCGCCCACTTCAGTCAAGTATCCAGATTTGCCGTGTTCGATTTGCAGGGGTATACCACCGGTGCGAGAGGCAACGATGGGGATGCCGGCGTGAAGCGCCTCCGATACTTTGACCTCGAAACCTTCGCGCAGCGAAAGCTGGAGAGCGATCTTGGCGTTCGCCATTAGTGCGTTGAGGACTGTCATCACGACATATCAGTAAGTCGATCAAGCGAGGCGATAGACCGCTTACGTTGATCGCTCGGTGGGAGCCGCATAACGACGATATCCTTCGCGTACTGCTTGTAGTCTTCGGAAACGACCAAGTTCATGACCTGATCGTAGATGATGCTGGCATCCGGGTCATCGACGGCACCGTGACCACAGATCAAGAGCTGAGGTGTCTCGCTCTCGGAGGACTTGCCGGCAGCCACCAAAAGCTTGCGGAGGCGAGAATAGGAGTCGATAACGTTGGGAATACCCTTGGCGGGGTCGAATCGCGCGACTTGGACAATGTATTCGCGAGCAGGCCACTTGAGCTCGTGCATCTTCTCCTTGACACACAGGCTACGGAACTCGCCCATGTAGTATTGAGAATCCCATGGGGCGAGGTGCTTGTTCAATCCATCAAGCCTATACGGCGAGAGGACGCGTAAACGAGGGTAATCGTAACGGACGGTTCAACTACTTACCAGTCAGTGGCGGCACCGAGGAGGGCCAGCTTGGAAGTGGGCACGGTGCTAGGCACAAACTTGTTGACAGGGTGACTGATGAACAAGTCGGCAAGCTGAATGTTCTTCCACAAGTACTGCCAGACTCCCTCCTGTGGGGAACCCTTTTGCTGAACGAGATCGCTGCGGATCTCGATGTGCGATCGGTAGACGATGGGGAGTTCGGGTCTGACCTTCTTGATGAGGGGGATGAGACCGGGCATCTGTGGGTCGTCTGTGGTGCCCGTGAGAGAGCGCACCAGGGAGCGGACAAGCGACACTGACCAATGAAGGCGACATCGACACCACCAGGAGCGAGTGGTCCGCCGTCGGCAGTCCACCTGAGACCGTTCTTCAAGATCCAGGCATCGAACTGAGCCTTGGCTTCGTCCGTAAGACGGAGGTCAGGTGCTGCGACACCTTGCAAGATGTTGTGGTTGTTCTTCGTGGTACGGAAGACGCTTGGCGACGGGTTGGGGACATACCTGGTCATCGGAAGCGGAGCTCAGTTCATCATGCATGTGGGGAAAATGAAAGCCAAAGATGGAGAAATGAGCGACACTCACCATGCGACGTCGACATCCAATGCCGTCAAGAACCTGATCAAGGCATGGCGCATCTAGACAGCCATGAATTGAGCAAAATGAAATATTGCCTTTTGCGGGGAGTAACTTACAAGAGCGACTCCACCTGGATCGCATCATCAGCAAGCGGCACCGATCAGAAAGGTGACATGGGAATCAAATTTAGATCACTTACCTCCCTGTGGAGTAGATGAAAAGAAACCGATCTTGACTTTCTTCTCGCGCAGCTCGTCCGCAAGCTTGACCACAGCGTTCCAGGTACCTTGTCCGACGGACTTGCGGAACACATCAAGGTCATCGATGAGATGGATCTTGCCGGCCTGGTCGACAGTAACTTGGTTACGAGGACCGATGCTCAAACGGGGATTGTTGTTGGGACCGTAGTACATGAGACATTTGCGAGCGGCAGAATCAGCTTGCTCGTCGAGGGTGCGGGGGATAGGTAACTTGGTGGCGATGCCCGCTTGGAGGTGGTTCTGATCAAGGAGGGGAGAAGCGTTGACAAAGACGGTAGGGGTCTCGGCTCCGGAGGGAACGTAGGAACCGGTGGTGGAGGAGATGCGGTGTTTGATGTTGGGGCTAGTGAGAGAGTCGGTGTGGAAAGGCTTGATGTTGAAGACAATGGGGACGATGTCATGCTCGAGCCAGAGACGAGTGCAGAGGTTAGGGCACTGATGATAGTGATTAAGCGTGCGATGTGGAGATCAAGAAGAGGAGTACCTCTTTAAGGAGACTGAGGGTAACACCGGCACCGAGGAACTTGCAGAGGTGTTCCTGGGAAAACTTTTTGAACGTGTCAAGAACGTGGTTCTCGATCTCGGTAGCGTTTTTCGCAGGGTTGGCTGGGTTGTAGGGGACGACGGCAGAGGCGAAATCGGTGCTGTAGACCGAGTCGTGAATGGAGATGGCGACCTCGAAGGATTTACCTCCGACGAGGACCGCGCCGGCGACACCAGCCCACATCGGCTGGGAAAGCAGATCAAGATCAAGTGGTCGGCCGATGGTAAGGACTTACGGTAAGACTGGGGAAGGTGGCAGCGCCGGAGAGCCTGTCTCGGACATGGGCGGAACCCTTTGATTGGAAGTCTAAGTGGACGTGAGGGGACATGGTGGTGGTGGAGTGAAAAAGCTGAGAGGAGGGGAGGGCTATTTATGTTAAGTGGGATTGGATATGGGAGAGATACCCGATGCGATGAAGAAGTTCGGTTCAGGGCCCCGAGGCGCGTGCGATGGCTACAGAACGGCCTTGGGGATTGCAGAACTGGGCCGAGACAGATCTGGGAATGCGCGTTAGGGGAAAGACCCTGAACACACAAGGAACTGGTTCACCCTGATAAATGATGATGGAAATAGGCGTTAAGGAGGTCCTTGCGTGCACAATCCCTAAACAGAGTTTCCGGGGTCTACTCATGCTCGTGTGATGTGGCTGATGACCCCAGACACGCTCTCTCCACGATGCGTTGTCGTGAATGCGACGGTGCTCAGCTCGTCTACGATGATGTCGGCTCGCTCGTCTGCACAAACTGCGGTACGCTCGCCGACCCCACACAGGCAGTCCTAGCGGATCACAATGACCACCCCACCACCGCCTCATATTCCCGCGCACCTCGCACAAGCAAGGGCTGGCATTTAGCCCAGACGAAACAGGACCGCGACAGGAAGAACGCCGTGCGGAGATCTGCCTCATGCTGTCCATATGCTTTACTAATGCTCGCCTCAGATCGCCATGAGTACTTTCATCAGCTCCGTGCTCTCAAGGCTCAACAACCCCGGTCTGTCCCCACGCGCGGAAGCCATCTTCACACAGGCCATGGCAAACGGCCACTATAGGTGGGGACGTAGGGCGAAACTCGTTGCCGGCGCCTCGATGGCCATCGCCCTTCGCGAGGCACGCAAATCAGATTCCCTCCGTGACATCGCCTTCCTGTTGGACGATTCCACACTTTCTCTCTCGCGAGCTTTCCAGTCCGTGCTTTCCCTCCTCGATTTCTCTCTCGCTTCCACAGATCCCGCCGTCCATCTTCCCATCCTCCACGCGTACCTCCAGCCAATCATCCACCCCGATCCTTCGTCCCCCGCCCCACCCTCCCAGCTCCCCAGATCTCTCCTCTCCGTCCTCGCACCCCTCTCACTCCAGACCGCTGTTCGCACAGCGACCTCCCTGTCCCAGATCATCTTGGATCATTCACCACCTTTACCCCTCGCCCACCTTCCCACACCACCGACTGCTTGCGCGTTGCTTATCCTCGGTTTGGAGGCAGAAGGACGCGCACCACTCCCACATCTCGGCGAGCTCACACGCACGCTTGGCACCCGCTTCGCCCTCGCTCACGGCGTCGTGTCTTCCCGCTACAAAATTCTCTACGATCTAATTGAGGAATGGATTCGCCACGTTCCCTGGTTGGACCACTTTGTGTCCAAACATCACGCCCGTGGCCCCACCGCCCGTTCGAAAATGCCAAAACGAGCCGTCGTTGCCAGGGGTATCAAAGACGTCATCCAATTCCACGAACAGATATGGTTCAGTCGCATGCAGAACCAAGAAAAAGTAAAATTGGATTTGGAGCTCGACGCGAGCGACTTCGCGATCGGAGAAGCGGAAGATCAAGGCGTGAATCCGCTGATGGTCGCGTCATCGTCGTCGAGCAGGAACGTGGCCGCGTCCGCCGTCGAACCACCGCTCGGAAAACGGCGCAAGGTGGAGCGGAAGGGCGATGCGATCCAGACTGCGTACCAACTGTCGACCGACCCGTTATCGTCTCGCGCCGCCCTTGACGCAGCCACGTCCAATGGCGAAACATCTCTCCTGACTCACCTATTAACTTGTTCTCCTGAGGAACTTGCCCGGGCCCGAGGTACTCCTCCCACTCGTCTTCAGCTCCTCGCGGCGTCCCGCGGAGGAAGCACTGAGGCCATTGCAGACGAAGAACTTTTCGCTGTTGGCGAACTCGAAGGGTTGCTAAGGACCGAACAAGAGCGAGAAGCCCTTCGGCCACTATTCCGACTAAATTGGGGCGAAGACGTGTCAGACGAACCGGGCACTGTGTGCCGTCCTAATACACCCCCGACCGAGACGACGAAACGAGGTGCCAAACGTATCGATATGGACGCGCTCACGCGTCTCCTCGGCGAAGGTATCGACGGTGACAGTACCGACGATGTGGACGTTGGCTCATTGGATGCAGAGGATGCTTCGCGATGGGGTCGCCATTCTTCCGGTTACGAGATCGCCACGGATGACGCCGAGCTTGTCAGTGATTGGCAACCTATATCACCCGACGATCGTGAGGATGAATTTGGTACATTTCGTCATCGCTCGGTAGACGATAGGTATGACGAAGAGATTTAATTCATGGTCCGATTATCATCGTTTAGAGTCCGGCAGTTCCCTTCGTCATGTACACTATTTTGCACGGATGTGGTGGCGTCATTGATTGATGGTGGTGTGATCCGGAAATGACGTTCAGCAGGATCCATGCCAAGTTCCTGATGACACAGTGTCGTTGGTCCGCCAAGATGTCACTCGACCACTCCAAGCAGCCAAGACCCTTGAGCGTCGCACGCAAATACGATATAGAACCAAAAGGGGCACCTGCTTCGAACATATCTCGCTCAATGAGCGGATCGATGGATAGGATACTGTGCGAGTTCTACAAACTAGGCAGTCAAAACGGCCACGGTGGGGCTCGTCGCCGTGCCAAGCATCTTATCTACCTCGATCACTTCTCTGAAGTGAGGATCGATGTCATCACGTGTGAGGACTAAACCCCTTTGGGAACACCTGCCGAACGTTGATGTTGATTCGGGTCTTCTGCATGTAGGCTTTGTAGGGTTCCCAATCTATGAATTCGTCGTCGTCCAGATGGCGCGAGAAGTGATCAGGCAGTGTTGATTCCAGTATTCTCGGAACGCCTCGAGATAAGATAAGCCCACTTTTGAGTGATGATGTGTGGAGTGACAGACCGTGATAAGCGCGGCGGCAAGCGGGCCCAGACATGATCAATACGTCGCCGGATCGGAGGATGATCGGGATCGGATCCGTGTCCCGAGTGAGACCACCGATAAGGAAGATGGCTGCGTTCCCTATCCTGTTAGGGGGGGGGTGAGTACGAACGGAAGGCGAATGTATTCCGATGGTGGCTCACGAAATGGATACGAGGGGAGAAGTCGCACAGACTTCTGAACGATCGACATGAGCCATGAGTGTATCCTACCAGGTCGGACGTGTCGATCAACGATGGTACTGCGACGTGAGCGTACCTACCTTTGTCTGATAAAAGTTGACGATGCCAGCGTCGGGTTCTGGTAGAGGGGTAAGGCCGTATGACATGAACGACCGTGTGACGAACCGTAGGTGTCTTTCCACGTTCTCCAGTCGTCGTCTCCCCATCCTTGGAGGCCGTCTTCGCCGAAGACTGCCTCCCAAGGTACGGTGCCGACTGCGCGTTTGCAGGTAGATTGGAGAAAGGGATCGATTTCGCCTCTGCCTCTCGAGAAATCGTATTGCTTGCTACCCCAGTGATATGACCAGCCGATGTTCGCCCATCGGAGCTTCGGTACAAGATCGGAAGGGGGACAGTCTGTGACGGTCGTCGATGATTCCGGCGGAGGTTTAGGTAGCGATTGGAGGGAGGAGAAGTTGTCTGCAGAGGCGGGGTCGTTAGAGATGAGCTGTCGTGGTCCTGAAGACGAGAGTCGAGTATTGTGGAGTGAGGCTTTCGTTTGAATGAGGGGCGGATCGGCATCGGCGGTGCGGGACTGGAGATGGGTGTTCCAGATACCGTCTGGTGGGACGACGTAGTGGGCGTCGAGGTTTGTTTCGTTTGGATGACGTGCATGGTCACGAAGCGACCATCGGGCTAGGCGGCGTTGATCTTGCGGAGAGATGAATGCGGGTAAGAGTACCAGTCCTAATGGCCGGGAGTGTAAATACTACATGGTTCCAGTCGTCTGGCACCTCACCTGGGACTTCCGGTAGAATGAACACTCCTTCCAAGATTCGAACAGGTTTATGAGCCCCATTAGATGGCGAAGTGAGGTCCAGTACGGCGGATAGGTCCGGAGGGGGGAATCTTGCTTTGTATTTCTTTTCTGCAGCTCTGAACGGAGACCAATTGTCGTCCGTGTTCGCTGGTCTATTTTTCGTGGATTTCCAGTGATTTCGTTGGGCTTTTTTGAATTCTCGGCTGAGTGCAGAGATCATCATCTTTCTCCAAACAACGACAAACTTTGATATTTTGCCGAGCTTACAGCTCTTTCATGCCGTCCCATGTCTCTCTGGCTTCCTCGTTCTACACATTCAGTCCTTTTCCGTGCAGCTAATCCTCGCCATCTCCCTATTCGTTCATTTTCCTACAATGTTCTCGTCCGACGCCGCTCTCCCATACTCTATACATCCCGTCTAGTCAGATTCGAGTCAGGTAATGCCGCCGCAGTCCAACAAGCCTCATCTCCACAAGACCCCAAATCCTCCCCACCCGCGCCAAAGGAGGACGCACCTCTCCTCTCGCGTGCATGGAAGAAGGTGAAGCACGAAGCACAGCATTACTGGCACGGAACGAAACTTCTCGTCTCCGAAGTCCGCATTTCTGGCAGACTGCAATGGAAGATTCTTCACGGCGAGAGCCTGACACGTAGAGAGCGCAGACAAGTCCGTTTATTCGCGCCCAGTTTTTCTTCGTCTAATCACTCCCGGTGATTGTAGCTCAAGAGAACCACCCAGGATCTACTCAAGCTTGTTCCGTTCGCTGCCTTCGTCATCATACCTTTCATGGAGTTCCTCCTTCCTGTCGCGCTCAAATTGTTCCCTAACATGCTCCCTTCCACATTCGAAGACAAGTTTGCTGCTGTCAGTATAGCGTCTATATAGACTCGGTCGATCATTGATCTCGCTTCCAGGAAGAGAAACAGCGCAAATTGCTCAGGGTGAGGCTAGAAATGGCCAAGTTCCTCCAGGAGACGCTCAGGGAATCTGGTCTCAAAGCGAACGTTCACATCCTCGGTTCGGACGCCTTCAAAGAGTTCTTCAGAAAGGTCCGCTCTACCGGCGAGTCTCCCTCCACGACGGATATCATCAACGTCGCCAAGCTCTTTGATGACGATCTCACCCTCGACAACCTTTCTCGTCCGCAACTTGTTTCCATGTGTCGGTATATGGGTATCAATGCTTTTGGGACAGATAACTTCCTCAGGGGCGCTATTCGCTCCCGGTTGATGAACCTTAGGAGGGACGATCAAGTCATTTATACCGAGGGTGTCGATGAGCTTTCCACGTCGGAACTCCAGGCCGCCTGTCAGTCCAGGGGAATCCGTACCACTGGTGTCTCGCCTGCGAGACTGCGGGACGAGCTCACGACGTGGATCCACTTGCACTTGCACAACCGCGTCTCTGGGGTCCTTCTCATCCTTGGACGAGCTTTCCACTTTGACAAAAAACCTGGCGCTGACGTGGAGACGGCCGTAATCCAGAGTTTGGAGAGTGTCATGTGTGGTTTGCCTGATAACCTGGTCCGTCCCATCCTTTCTTTTGATATTTACGCGTATGGAGGTTTCTGTATCACAGCTGAATGAAGCTGAGCTCGAAGTCGACTCGGACAAAGCCAGCTACAAGCAAAAACTGGAGGTGTTGCAACAACAAGAGGAACTCATTGAGGACGAACAGGAACAGGAGCAAAAGGAAGAGGTTGCCCGTCGTGCGAAACGCGAAGCAGACGAGCAGGAAGCACGTCTTGCTCAATCGCTTTTGCCTGACAGCGAGGTCAGTCCAGACGTCGGAGTCCATGCGGATTATCATTGATTCTGTTATAGCTGCAACCCGTTCTCGAGGAGGAGAATGCACGTATGACTACGGAACAACTGAAAGAACTTGCAGAGGCTTTGACGGTGATGTCGGCAAAATGTAGCGTCCTCAAGGAGCGCGACGAGCTTCGCGCGCTCATGGAAGAGAACCTCCAAGCGGAAGAGGTGCGCCCAGTCATGTCTTCGCCTTGTGTCCATGTCACTGAGACGTGTTCTCCCTCTCTAAAGGACCCCAAATCTCCTTCCGGCGCGCTGACGAAGCGCATTCGCACGATGCTCACCAAGCTCGACGCTCAACTCCAGGCATACGATGCACGGGTCGGCAGCTCGCTCCAGATGATCTCTGCGGACGCGCATGGTCGCATATCGGTTAAGGACTTGGAGAAAGTACTTTCTGTGATCAAGCATAAGCCAGACGAAGAGGTCGGGCAAGCTGTCATTCAAAAGTTGGATGTGGACAAGGACGGGTTCGTCGAGATCGAGCACGTATTGGGGTTGGTGCGTGAGGAAGGCCTGGGTACGATCCTAAATCTCTTCGTTCTGCGCATAGGTTGACACTGGCTTTCTTTAGGTATCGAGATGGATGATGAGACAAGGTCGTTGATTGGTCAGGGGAAAGAGATAACGGATTCAAAACCACGGAAAGAGGATATCGTTCAGGAGTGATCGATGCCATGCTGTCGACGCCAACACACCTCAATAATTTAGTAGACTAGACATCATATACTCAACACTGCTTAGCTTATTCAGTGTTTGGCGACATTGCAAGGGACCGTATGCTAACAAGGTCGAATGTAGGAGTCTTTGCTTGACTCTGCTAGTGGCCTGGCCTGGTGCATGACTTGCATTCTCCCTCAGCTCCAGGTTGGCATGACTATGCTGGAACTTTTCACCATGAATACCCTGAGGCTGGCAGCTGTGGACTTGTCACTCCAGCTGAAAGGCAGTCACACAGCCAAGCAAACACAGGATTACATTGTAATTCCACCAGAACTTTGAGACATTTCCGACAATCCTTTATTCACATCCTTTTCTTTCAACTTCTTTCCATCATCCTCTTTTCAGACTCTGCTCTATTGAAAAACTTGTATGATGGTCTGTTGCCAGATCACTGCCTTGATTCACTTGATTTGCCTGTCCTTGGCTTTGGATGAATGAATCAATAAATCAATAGGCTAGAATGTTGGTCATTGATGGCTTCAACATACTCATGCAGTGCTGAAGAACAAATGTAGTGACCATCTCCACTTTTTGGTCATGAGATGCCTTGCCATAATCCTTACAGACCTCCTTCAATGCCTTGTGGACCTTGTTGGGAAGGTCTGATGAGTTGTACTTGTGAGCTGCTCCCATTATACTAGGCATTGCAGTTTCACCACTAGTACTGTGGCACAGGTGGGAAGAATGTTCCAAAACCACAAGGATGTCTATATGCATACACAAGTCATGACTATTACCAAGCATTTAAAAAAAAACACATTTAATACATACCCACAGCAGATTGAAGAATTTGCTGCCATGTAGCAAAATGTCTCTTTTTAGATCATTAGGTCAAAATCTGGGATAGTGTAATAGTCAACTTTACCAAGTTGGTTCCAAAAGCCCAAGTTTCATTAAGAGGCACATATATAGTCTATTCATCACCAAGGATGAACAGAAACTCTTGTGTAGTAAAGGAGATATATACCTTCTGCTCAGAAAGTAGCTGAAATCCATAAGAGTAAATTATAATCAGTAAAATAGTAGAATATATACCAACCTCCTAATATCTTGTGAGTAAGGTCTTTCAATACTTTAAAAAATCTTACCTGCTAAAAATAAAGTCCATTATTGTCAATCATTTCTGAATACATGATGTAAAGCTTACATCCTGTACAAATAATATTAGTATGAAAAGTAGGTAATTCACACTTCAAAAGAAGACATACAAGCTATAGGTTTCAAAGGAAATGTAAGTACAGCTGGTATTGAGGTCAAATAAAATAGAACCCACTTGCTATGAATCTCATTAAGATTATACTAATAACATCCAATGTATAACATATAAGGCTCACATGCTACAATTGATCAAATAACCAAGATAAGTAGTAGATAACTGCCCTCATCAAAATGTAGTTAAAATACTTACTGTCTAAAATATTCAGAGAATATAAGGGTAGATGAGATTGTTAGCATATTTGTATTTGTTATCATATAATAATCTGAAACTTACCATCTAATTGAAAAAAATACATATGAACTGTATATAAATGACATATAATTTTGTCCAGCTCACCTTCTATAAATGTAATTTCCAAATAGGAATAGAATTGGTATACTGTGTTTTTACTTGATGTTATAATATTTATCTTACATTCTATAGTTTTCCATTTAAAGATTAGCAAAATATGTGATTATATTTAATCTTTGACATCAACTTACTTGCTACAATTTTATAATGAATAAAATTCATTAGCAAAATCATATCCATTAATATGTAGTGATATTAACTCACTTGCTGTAATTGAGAGAAAGATAAAATATTCAGATGAAAATATAGTTAGAAATATCAATGTATGAGAATCATTAATACATAACTTACTTCCTTCAATTACCATGAAAAAATAATGGTATGAAATTATTATTGTAGATTATTTCTGTGAAATTTTGAGATAGACACACTAACCTTCTGTATTTGTTGAAGAGATAAAATCAAAATATCTTCAAATTATAAATGTGACTTACCCACTACATATATCCAGTGCAAGGGGTTATAAATAAACATTAGTATAATCACACATATTAACATGTTGTAAAACTATTGACTTACACTAGCATCCTATAGGATAAAAATTAGAAATATAGTTGCTCTACAGCATTTGGTCTGACCCACCTCCTGTAATTAAGAAAAACCAATATTATATGATATTTTGAATACAATTATTGGATAGTATAAATGAATACATAACTTACCACCTATTGTTATCAGAAGGTGTCAAAGAAAGATTATACCACAACATATGGCTCACCTCCTATAATAAATAAGATAAACACAAATTCCTAGTCACCACATAGAAACTCACTTTCTGCAATGTTTGTATTATAGTAGAACAAGTTCAAGTTGCATACTGATTCTATAAATTATACCACTTACTTTCTATGATTATTAGACATCAATAGAACAATAAACTTCAGTTGTCATCAAAGCATTATAAATTATCTCACCCCCTAATGCCATCCAATTAGAGTGATAAATAAACACAAACCATTAGTGCACAAAGCAGAATAGTTTCAAGTTTAACTCACAAACTAAATCCATTACATAAAGAATGAGTAAACACAATTCTTTCCCTAAGCCAGCAAGTTATTACTTACAAGCTATAGTGATCAAGTATGTAGATAGATTCAACAAACATTAGACATCAGCCTGGTTGAAATTACTAATTCTATAATGTAGACTCACTATCTTTGATTAGGAGAGTTAAATAAGGAATTAGTGTGAGGTTTAGTTAGTCCTCAATATATCATTGTGTATGCATATATACAACTTACCCACTTGTAATAGAAAATTATTGGTCAACATCTGAATACCCTATAAATTGTGACTTACCTATAATTTCCAATGTGATAACAATACACTATGAGCACAATCTATCAAAATCCACAACTTGGACTTACTGTCTACAAGTTGTTATAGTACCAGAAGAATAGAGAGTCAATAAAATTACACTTACTTGCTAATATATAATAAACAATAGGCATTAAATATTATTTATATGATCACTGGCACTTTTAATAAGCTATATGATACACAACTTACATCCTTAGATAGGAGAATGGAATAAGTATGAGATCATCAGCAAATGATTTTATCAGCATGCTACAAACAACTTACCATCTACATATGGTTGCAGAAGTAGGATAACAAATATATATTGGAATAATCAGTAAGGTAGCCACACATATGTAACATAGATAACAACTTACCAGCTATAATTTTCAACAAACAAGATCAGCAATATTTTAACCAGTGTATTAAATTACATAACTTACATCCTAAAAGTAATAAGTAAACATGGAATCATTAGTACAATCACCATTATTGGTATCACAATAGACAATGTACCTCCTATGAATATGAGACAGAGTTGCCATATTCTTATGGTAGAAACTTACCCACTAGATCATCATAACATGACATGGAATAGTGATGAAATTTAACATACTTCTTCTAGGAGATGATACACAACTCACAAACTAATTATCAAAGAAGGTCATAGAGGAAGATGTTAGTTACTAAAACTATTCACCAACTTGTTGTAAGTCTTAGCTCACCTGCTATAATTTCCAAAGAAAAATAAAGACAAGGCATGTGATTAGTTCATCAGTTTTTCAATATATTACAATGCATAACTCACACTCTATAGTTGGCAGACAAATAATGAATGAGGTTCACTATTGATTGGTGTTGATAAAAATATATCACAACATGAAACTTACCCACTATGAATTACCACAAAGTTGTCAATATGTCCACACTTAGCATATTAGAATGAACCACTTACTTGCTAGTATAAACATAAAATTACCAATATGATTACTCATAAAGCAAAATAAATATGAATCTCACCCACTAAATTTTGGTAAGTATTATAAAAATAGAGACATCATCATTGACATAATCTGTTCATACCACAATGTGCAACTTACAGTCTATGGTTGGTAGTGGGGGGGGAGGTAGAAGAATTGACATGAGACCATTTTAACAATTTACTATAATATACAACTCACCCACTATGATTTTCAAGGTTATAATGTGGGATTATCATATAATGATTCAATGTCTTCAACATGGACAATATATATGTAACTCACATACTATAATTCAATAGATAAGAATAATCAGTTAAAATCAACAACAGATAGCTCAAACTTACAGTCTACAGTTGTCATTCAAGATGAGAATGACCATAGAATCATTAACAAAATTGCTCCTGTACTACCTGTGGGACTCACCGACTAAGAATATAATAACCCAAGAATGGTGAGTGCATATATGTACAACCACAATCAACTACCACCTTACCTGAATATGGGGAAACCAATATGCAAGCTTATAAAGTTGTACATTTCCAAATTGGCCAATAGGAAGTCTAGAGTTGTAGACTCCATCCACAATATGTACCAAGCTTGTGAATAAAATTGTCAGTTGCCAAGACTCTAATAAGTTGCTAATAAAACATACTCTTGAACCGCATACTTCACACAAAGTGCTATGTTTGCCTCTTGGGCAGAGATTAGCAACATTTGTAAGGCCTCTTCACCCAAGACACTTGTGGTAGTTTCTAAAAGATCATTGCACCCACTGTTGGACTTGTGCATGTCTAGCATATCACTTAGTGTATAACATCTGATACACATAAGAAAAGAGGAAATCCAAACCTGCAATCTGCACGCTTGACCTTGGGGCGTACTTCATTCGAGAAAGACGACCCCATACGCCAGCTCTGTTGAATATTCCATCAATAAGTAGCTTGGCCTTGGCCAGGCGCTCCTGTAGCGGTAACTGTCTATCAGCAGCTGATAATTCTACCAGTGCTTTAGGCATGAGTGCATCAAATTTTGTGAATAACACCACAACGGAAACTGGACAGAAAATCAAGCTCACGACGCTCATGACGGCAAAGGGCTCACTATTCCCAGGGTCACATTCTCCAAAAAACATTTCCTCAGCACGTTGGATTGCTCGATCAAGTTTGTCCATCGCAATGCAATACCTGGGTGAGACAAGATCAGCGTTCCATGACATGACCGACCAGGTGTTTACCATATCGCATGAATACGCTTCTTGAGGAGAGTAGTCTTTGCCCGGTCTTCAATGAATTTCTTCATTCGCACGAATTCGTCCTCGCGGCCAGCTTCGAAACCCTGTGAGTCGTGAAAGACGAGTTTATCGTTACTCTTGAAAATCATCTCGTTTTCCACGTCGTGGATTCCACGCTAGAAGAGATGAATCACGGCGGCACGGATGTTCTGGTAAGAGGGAGGGCGGACTCACCCCTCTGGTTTCCTGAACCTGGGACAGATCGATCTGACCGCGTACGTGAGCAAACAACGCGACGGCTCGGGTATCCGTCAACATAGTGCCATACCTTATTCCCATCGCCGTCGTAGATCTCCGGGTTTTCCTTCGAGTTACATATCCTCTGGAGGATGGTCGTCTTGCCAGCGTTGGCGCGCCCGATGACAAGGATTCTGAAGCGGCCAAACTTCTCTTGGAGGTTCTTGAATTCTGCCGTGGTTTCGGTAGACATTCTGAGATGCGTGAATACGAGGTCTGAGCGAAAGTTCAAAGCTTGAGCTGTTGGTGATGAGACTGGGAAAAGCGGGTTGAGATGGATGGTCGATAAGAAGCGCGGTTTCGGACATCGCTCCCGGTCCGAATGTGCACAAACCCAGCGAATTGGGCCAGATTGCGCCGGAAAGTTCAAACGTCCTTGCATGATCGCAACTTCAGTGGAATCCTCGCGCAGAGTCGCCAAGGGTTAACGGGAAATGACTTTGTGCCACTGACATAGGCATACTCCAAATTTCCAAACAGCAAATCCGAGAGATATACAGGCAAATAATCAACCGAGAAATGTGGGCGCCGTGGTGCAACACTGAGTAACATCTATAAGTACAGATCATCATGCGTCACCCTCAATCCTCAGCTGCAGAGGCCACGTCCGATCCTTCAGCATCAGACTCTTCCTCGTCGGCCTCCTCGTCGGTCTCCTCTTCGTCCACGTTCATGATAGGGATAGACGGTTGACCGGGCAGACGCTGGGGAGGCGAGAAACATCATCAGTAAGACCGAGATGGTCGATCGAAATGCGAACCGACCCACCACGAACGCGTATTTACACACCAAGAAACCACCTTTGTTGAGCCCTCTTTCCTGCCAGTACTGTGCGTGCATAACAGTCAGCTACCATTCACAACTCATTCCCGAGTGGGGGTTTACCTTCTTCACGACGTACAAGCCGTCGTAGCGATAGCTAAGGGTAAGCTGGATGAAAGGTCGTAAATGGAACGTGCACTAGTTCTTACCCTTCGCTTGGTCCGTATTTCGTTCGAAGTTTGTACCCCCTGATCACACGAATAGGTTTGCCTGTCTCAACGGAGCGCTTTGGAAGAAATACGTTTTAACCGGCGGGATGGCAACGAGTATCACACAGAAATGAACCTACCTTGAGTGCCTTGTTGTGATTGTGCTCGAATGATTGGTCAAAGCTTTGTTCTGCAGTCCGAAGCTATCAACATAGTCAGACTAACTTCGGCAGAGTCAGGCTAGTCCACGCACATTTTTGGGGGCTGCTTTTGTCCCTTTGAGGTTCCTACCACCTGTGATGATGAATGTGAGCCAAAATTTTCGCGCAGGAAATGCCCAAGGCAAAATTCCAACTTCCCTGCCCCCGTATACGTGCTTATAGAGCGAAACGTAAACGACCTGACGTCACAGGACAGAGTATATGTCTTTAACTCACAACGCATATCCTTCGTCAACGTCATCGTCGTAGCCCCCCGAAAGCGCGACGGAGTAAGCCCCATCCGGACCTGGAGCAATGCCACCCACCCACGGACTTCATGATTTGAAAGGCGAACTGAATATCAATGACAGAACATAAGACCCATCGTAACTCACGCATGGATAGCATCAATTGAGCATTCCTCCCTTGAACATCTAGTTCAGCAACATTCAAACAGACCTTGAAAGGAAATACTAATACCTCGATGCCCACCACGAGCCGACTTCAATTCCAGGAATTGATCCGTATGATTTCCTACAAGCCCAACAAATGGCTCAGTATCATACGATACCTGTTGGAAACGGAGCCCATGCTCACGGGTTGTGTCGTCTCTGACGTTTCTCTCCTGATCCGTCCTTGACGATTACCTTCACAGAAATAGGGTTTGGTATGCCACGGGACTGTTCGACGCGTGCTACTGCGTCTGCAGGCTTTCCCGCAATGCGCGTGCTTCGCCTCCGAATCTCGGTCGACCCGTCGAGTTTGGGCACCGCGTTTTCGTCATTCGCGACGCGCGCAGTCTTTGCGTGAGGCTTCGAGTCCGCGTCGAAATCCGCGTCTGGGTCCGCGTCTGCCCTTCTTTTATTGCCACCAGCGGATGACTTGGATTTTCTGGTGTTCTTATGGCGCGTCTCCTTGGGTTCAACAGTGGGTTTCAGCTTCTGCACCTGGAGTTGCGCGAGCAGCTGTCTGTTACGCTCGATGTTGGCTTCCCGTTCTTCTGCGTAGGATACCATCGATTCTATAGCCTTCGTTCGGAATGTATATCACGTTGTAAGTGTCCAGAGTGGAAGTGGCGGCAAAGACGACGTAGATTCGAACGGTCTTCCTCGGTACCTTTTGATTCACCACCCATTTTGGTTATGTAAATCCACTCTGCGACCCTACGAATCTGTCAACTATATTCAAACTACTGGATGGTGAACAAAAGCCTGGGTATACGATAACTGACACTCTGAAGCTGAAGTACCGTAGCGGTGCCCGACCGATTTATCCTGTTGCAAAATGACGACACAAACAAGTAGCGTCAGGGGTGGGAGAGTGTACATGGAAGATAGCATGCTTGGGATGCAAGATATCAGGAGAGCAGCGACGTAAATCATGATAACCGTGAGTGGGATGACGGGGGGTCGTAAGATGAGTCCAAGGGGATTTTTACTACAGATTCGTATAACCGGGTAGAAGCGGAGAACTGCAGTGAGGAACGTGACCAAGAACGCTGTCAATGTTGATCCGATGGGACGCCACCTGACACGGCAGGGGCTGACTGGGTTGACTTGGTAATGTCCTTTTCTTTCAAATAGGGCGTCTCATCTCCGTCGGAGAGTTCAGCCCACCAGCGGCCAGCTTGGAGAATCAACACGCCAGTAAGTGCCACGCTACAAACGAGGTGATTCGAAGCGAGATCTAGCGTTGGTGAACGGAGCGCACGTGGAAATGCGTCCATTGCAGCGTGTACTGGGATAGATGTGAACTTTTCACACAGGCCTGGAGAAAAGGGTAAGTCAAATGTTAGAATGGACGGAACTACACAAAGTCGCACTTGGGAGGACGGAGAACATGTATAAGATGACGGTTATGCCGTAGAGGACTGTAGAGCTTCTAGACAGGGTCTTGGATCGTTCAAAGGGTAGGACGCACATATACTTCCGCCATCAAACATGAGGTTGCCCGCTTCACCATCTCGGAAGCTCCAAAAGATGGTCGTACCACCAAGAGCGGTGATGGCAAACAGAACGTAGAGGACTTGTATGGGTCCTTTTGTCAGTATCGAGTAATACGAAGCGGCTGTCCACAAATGCTCATCGGTAACGGGAGATTTCCAGAGCGTCAATGAGTCTGCGATCCAGTGGGTAAACAGAGAACCTGTACAGAAACACAAAGAAATTAGGTCGATGGCACCCAAAGACGAGAACGGTTGTGTACCAAGTAGAAAAGAGGTGACGCATACGACGATGCTGGCCCGTACTGCCATTGCCTTGTTGTGCTCGTGTGCCAGCCTCTGGCAACCTCAGGCTGCTACGGCGCCGGCAAAATCACAGGACTGTCAATCGCCGGCAGTTGCCGACTCATACTAGGTTCCGATTGGCTCAAAATACATTCTACATGTCATGTACGCTCTTCGCCATCAAGCACAGCGAGCAACTCTACTGCTCAAATCTCGACGCTTTCTCTCAGACGTCACACCACCGTCACGTCCTTGGTTCGTGGATCCTGAACCGGCCAATTCCCGACAACTTCCCCCGCATCTCCACCCCAAATTGCATGACCTTCCTCCAAACCTACCCCTGCCAATAAAAGTGCTTTTCCATGCACTCAATCGGTCGCCTTTTCTCGACCCATCGACACTTGAAGTCAAGGAACCGTCCGCCATCCCTCCCGGACCACCCTTACCAAAGACAATACCCAAAGGCCGGCGCGGTCGCGGACGAACGTACTCCGGAGAGGGCATCGCCGATGATCGAGGTGGCATTTGGAATTGGATCGTGACCGCACAGGTATATGCCTACCAAGCAGTTTCCCTCTGACCGGTATTAACTACTGTCCCCAAAGGTGAAGGCGGGTACTGAAAATCGAGGTTCCGTCGAGGCTGTCGTCAGACTAGTGCGAAAAACGGCATGTCCCCCTTGGCCTACCCCACTGATACACTAGCTCACTTTTATTAGCTGCTAAAAATGCACCCTCCTGTGACTTTGCCACCTAATGCCAAACGGCGGGGTCACCATGGCTGGGTGATGGTCGATGCGGGGAACTTTGCAGTCCATATACTCAGCCGGGAAGCTCGCGAGAAATACTTTTTAAACCAATCACAGTGGTAACTGTTGTTCTTCTCTCATTTACGGCTGCGGATTTCTAGCCGAGATCATCCCGCTCCTTGCACCTTACAAACAGACTCGGGAAAGAGCACGGCGCCCCTACCTGTCGACCATACCTCAGCCACCTTTTGGTTGGGGGATCCTTTGTAATACCACCACTACTCTCACGCACGAGGTCGATGGAAATACACGTCGTAAGGTAGCGTCTCCGGTAGGACTTTGTTTGTCTATTTTGCGAACCAGTGTAAATCAGCTCCCTCGACCTCCATTCCAAAATTCATGATGTATGTGCTACAGACTTGTCAGAACCGCATTAGTGAGCATAAGAGTCTGTCCTGTCCTGGTGACTTCTTTCTGGTTCCCGAACATCACTTCTTCATCCAAAGTACTCAGTGAAATATCGGAACAATATTACATAATGAATAGGATGCATGATATCGCAACTTCAATTACCAGTAATGTCGTGAACCCTATGTTAGTATCGTACAAGTCTGATAGCCAAGAAGTGTCAGGGCATGGTCAACCCATCAACCTCTGCCTGAGTTCTTCGATCTCGTCATCTGAGATGCTGAAACGCCATATCAACCCTTCTATCTTCTCCAACACATGATCACGTCCCCCGGGAACTACGCCGAGTTTTCCATCGAACCCGTCGACCAACATATGCACGAACCGCCTCGATCTCTCGTAGGCTTGAAGAGTAACAGCCATTATCTTAGATGTCACACGGCCATCCAGGGCAATCAAGGAAATAGCTTGCATGACACAGATCAGGTCCACGAAGTAGCCCATGAGGATCTTGACGTCCTTCTTGCTGAAAACAATAGATTGAATACCTCTTTCCCAGGAAGGAGGTAGTCGTTTCACTCACGCCTCTTTGTACGCTTCGTACGTCGTACCGACGACGCCAATCACGACGCCTGCGGCAGTGCCCAGCACGGTCAACGCCATATCCCCTGATCCCGAGAGGCTTCTGGCCATTTCGAAACCCGATAAAAGTGATGTAGCGAATGTACCACTAAGGGGTAATTCCTCGTCAATTGATGTCACGAGAGGATATCGGCGCGCTCTGGTATCAACTCCGTCACTTACGCATCTGGTTGAACACCGGAGGCATCCGAGGTGTTTCCGAGATTGCCGGTACGAAGCAACGAGCCGATGAGTGTGTCGTCCATTAAACACTGCAATACAATCAGATCATTATTGGACCTAATAGGTATTCCAATGGAGGAAGGCATACCTTGTCCGGGTCATGGAAGTTCCATACAGTGATAATGTCTTTATGGATCACCCTCAAGCATTCATTTAGCGTGTGGCCCCGAAAGACGGCGCTTTTTAGGAGCATTCTCCAATATTCTATTACCGATAGCTGTCAGAAGCCGATGAATCTCTTTATACGGACAACATACTTTTTTTTCCGACGCTGCGAGTGAACGCCCTAAGCAACTAAGCTATGGCAGAAATGCAAAGACACACGTACGCTATAGATAAATCAAGCTTCTCTTTGATACTGACTCGTTGAGCAATTGACGCCACGGCCCACGGTGCCTCGTCGATGTGATATTTAGCCATGCTCTTGTCTGTGGCCGTGAGGAGATACGAAAGTGACTCAGAGTATCCATCTCTGACTAGAGCACTATCAAAATAGTTAATCAACAGCTGATGACGCGCTCTTACACACCTGAAACAGTGACAATCGTGACGTTGCTTCCCGCGACTTTGCGTACAGATCCGAGACAATTTTTCTCGAGCCATCTTGCCTTGTACTGCTCCAGAGTCTCACCCTTTGGCAGGTCAACCTCCAGCTGTGCATCAAGCACATCCACTTTGGTGAGTACCACGATAAGGGGAACTAGAGCACATCGATAAGGTATGCAATCATAAACAGTAAGAACACAAACTGTTTCCGATAATATCATGTCGACACCGTAGGAACCGCTCTACACCTGCCTCGAGCGGACGACCGCCCGAATAAGGTATCTCAAGGCATAGCCTAGAAACCTCATGTCAGCTAAGCCCAACAACGCAACGGACCTTCTTACCAAATAGCATGAATCTGGTCCTTGATCCGACCCATGGCCTTTCTTCGTGCGATAAATTGTCTCACTGTGTCTATGTTTCGTTCCTCCGCTGCCTCAAACCCAAGGCTATCGTGAACTACGAATCGCTCATTCGTGGGAGAAATAAATCCCTGATCAATGTTGGCAAAACCACGTGTGGCTCCTGACGTGTGCTTGAAATAGTGAATGAGTTGTAGATACATCACATCGCATGCTTGGGTGACTTACTACATCCCTCACACCAAACATCTTGCGAATCAATGAGGATTTACCGACACCTGACTAAAGAAAAGGATTAATCGATTTCTGGGTCCAAATTGATCACAATTACATTTCCGATAATCAAAAGTCGGAATCTAAGGCAAACCTCAGCACGCGAAGGGTACAATTCATGAACTCCGTAACTTACCGTGAACGTGTTCTGGTTAGTTGAGTCATAGTTGCAAGTAACTGGCTGGAGACATGAAAGTGCGAGTCTAAACACTTGGAAGGTCACAAACCGATTGATACCCATTGACCACGACCTCCACGTTTCTTGTCTTTTTACGGTACACTGATGGGCAGGGTGAGAGGTCTACGACAGCAATAAAGCATTTTAAAATAACAAACACTTTCGGCCCTGCTCATCGCGCATACACTCGATGTCACGTAGATTGATTTCAATCTCCACATCTGTTTGCTTCCGGAATCGCGAAGTAGAGCTGACTGATACAGAAATGCAATCATCTGGTTCGAGGATGCTATGCATTAGAAGTGAGAACCATCTCCTGCGCCCAGCTACACAAAAGGTCTGTCTCACAGGGGTGGTTTAAACTCTTCCCGGTGAACTTCACCTGCACGTAGGGTTTTCTGTATATCCCTCAGTGCCACCTCATTCTTGGTGCTCAGCTTGGTGGATCCGATCGTCTTGTGAGAGTCTCTCGCGAGACCAACGTCGATGGCTGGTGAGAATAAGTGAAACGCGCGCTCTATTCGACAGAACGGAGCTTCCTACTTGATACAGAGAAGGTCGACTTGACACTGTCTTGTGAAATGGAATGATCGAAATTATGGACTTGCTGTAGATGTGCTTGTAAATCGCGTTCGGCACCGCTGCACGTGAGAGCCTTTCCAGTTGCTGGCATGACATGGGTGCTGTCATGTCGTTGACTCGGATCCAAGGACTCATGCCTGGAAACGAGAGGATGACTTACCCTGGAGGCTGAATTGGAGTAGTCTGCTATGCATATGCACGCCATCGGTAAGTCGCAGCATGTCGATAAGCTTAAGTACCTCTTCTTCGACATAACCCTCTTCCAAATTGAGGGGATCATCAGCACCTCCCGTGCTTTGAAGGAAGACGGCTCCTGCAGCAAGTCAAAAATTACTAAAGGATAACTGTGGAAACACTGACCATCCTCTAGAGCTACTACAAATTGTTGAGACAGTGCTTCCACAATTGAGTGTTCATCTGCGAGCTCCCCCTGAGCCTTGGGATGTGAGCGGAACACCTGGGGAAGATGACAACTGAGGACTGACGCTTTTAAGCAGCGTGGCTCACTGATTATCATGTGTGATGGCAACAGACGCGGAAGGCTCCTAAACGCATTGAGTTTGGTGACATCTATCACAGCTCAAGACACGGCAGGAACCTTTTGAAGCAAGTATCGGTTGATGATATCAGACGGATGAAACGGCTGGGAGGTCGTCAGTGTCATAACAGGTGGAAACCACAATAACAGACCGGTGATACTTGTGGCATGTTTTGGACCGATACATGTCTAATGGTGCACCGCGTACTCCGGTCCGTTGAGTTGCCATAGGAGGTATGCATCGATTTTCCAGGTGTTCCGCTTTCGAGTCCGTCAGCTTCTTGCACGTCTATAGTATCTGAGAATTCTTCCCGACACGGTTCAACAGACGGGTGGTCTACTCTGACCACAATCTGTTTCCTGCCTGCCGGTTCATCTCTGACTGCGACCTTGAATCCACTAATATAAACTGCCTGGTTTGCCTTTCCAGTGTATATTTCAGGACCGACGCGACTTTCCGAATGGCGTGTAGTACTCCAGTTATAGCCCCGAACTAACGTTCCTCCATCCGACTGCGTGATCTTAAACTGGGCCGGGATGTTTTCGGGGCCGTCAACTTCCTCGAACGCAACTAAAGCCCACGAACGCGACTTGTAAAACCCGGTAATGAGGTAAAGGGAATTACAGGAAATCGTCCGCTCGAGATCTTCTTCGACGAATCTGTACCATTCAATCGCATGGCGCTTTGCATATAGCCCGAACGACCGATCGCGTTTCAGTGATCGTTGGTCGGCGCCTTGTGGGAGGATAAGCAGGGCACCTTCGCCGGATGAGAAAGTAAATTTATAATTGGATCTACAGTGTAAAGTAATTGTGCTTGAATTATATTTATCGTACAGAAAATTCGCTGTGGAAACGCACGGTTGCCCTTCAGGACTGATTTCTACTGTTGTGATAGAAGTCGACTTGATTACCGTTCCAGTAGCCTCTGCACCAAGATACGTTGTGATATCGGTTCTATTGAGCGGGATCGGGTAGAAACCTCTGGGAAGCTGCTTGTCTCGATGTAGATCATGATCAATGGGAAGGGTAATATTGAAGAGGACCTCAAAACAGCCTTGTTCGGGGACAACATAACCGACGTCGCCGATTTTGAGCCCGTGATCTTGATACTCGTTCGGAAGTTCGGCATTCAATTCAGGCATCCACAAGGGATATCCACGGCGCGAGCTGAGGTGCCTGGCATACACTTCCTGGGGAGTCTCATAGCGCTGAAGAGAGTGATCCATTGCGGAGTCGATAGTGTGATGCAAGTTTGAGGGTTGGTCCTTTGGAGGACAGGTGTTGCACGCCGTTCGGCGCTACGAGCGTTTTCGTGGGAGAACGCTTGGACTGACACTACAAACGTGAACGTGGCTGTACACGGGATCGGCCTAGGGTTATTATTTACTTCCTTTCCATTAACGAAAATATCATAAATAATACAACCAAGGCCGCCGCCTCGGTGCTAACTTGTATGCAGATAAGACGAGGAGGATGGTTCTTTCTGGTTCCTAAACATCACTCCCACTCCCTCATCCAACGTACTAAGTGAAGTATCGGAACAATATTACATAATGAATGGGATGCATGACATGATATCGCAACTTCAATTACCAGTAATATCGTGAACCCTATGTTAGTACCGTACAAGTCCGATAGCCAAGAAGTGTCAGGGCATGGTCAACCCATCAACATCTGCCTGAGTTCTTCGATTTTGTGATCTGGGATGCTGAAACGCCATATTAACCCTTCTATCTTCTCCAACACATGATCACGTCCCCCGGGAACTACGCCGAGTTTTCCATCGAACCCGTCGACCAACATATGCACAAACCGCCTCGATCCCTCGTAGGCTTGAAGGGCAACAACGATCATCTCAGATGTCACGCGGCCATCCGGGGCAATCAGGAAAATGGCTTGCATGACACAGATCAGGTCCACGATGTAGCCCATAAGTTTCTTGACGTCTTTCTTGCTGAAAGCAATAGATTGAATACTTCTTCCCGAGGAAGGAGGGTGGTTGTTTCACTCACGCCTCCTTGTACGCTTCGTACGTCGTGCCGACGATGCCAATCGCGACGCCTGCGGCAGTGCCCAGCACGGTCAACGCCATATCCCCTGATCCCGAGAGGCCTCTGGCCATTTCGAAACCCGATAAAAGTGATGTAGCGAATGTACCACTAAGGGATAATTCCTCGTCAATTGATGTCACGAGAGGATATCGGCGCGCTCTGGTATCAACTCCGTCACTTACGCTTCTGGTTGAACACCCGAGGCATCCGAGGTGTTTCTGAGATTGTCAGTACGAAGCAACGAGCCGATGAGTGTGTCGTCCATTAAACACTGCAATACAGTCAGATCATTATTGGATCTAATAGGCATTCCAATGGAGGAAGGCATACCTTGTCTGGGTCATGGAAGTTCCAGACAGTGATAATGTCTTTATGGATCACCTTCAAGCACTCATTTAGCGTGTGGCCCCGAAAGACGGCGCTTTTTAGGAGCATTCTCCAATATTCTATTACCGATAGCTGTCAGAAGCCGATGAATCTCTTTATACGGACAACGTACTTTTTTTCCCGACGCTGCGAGTGAACGCCCTAAGCAACTAATCTATGGCAGAAATGCAAAGACACACGTACGCTATAGATAAATCAAGCTTCTCTTTGATACTGACTCGTTGAGCAATTGACGCCACAGCCCGGGGTGCCTCGTCGACGTGATATTTGGCCATGTTCTCGTCCGTGGCCGTGAAGAGATACGAAAGTGACTCAGAGTACCCATCTCCGACTAGAGCACCATCAAAACCGTTAATCAACAGCTGGTGACGCGCCCTTACATACCTGAAACAGTGACAATCGTGATGTCGCTCCCCGCTGCTTCACGTACAGGTCCGAAACAATTTTCCTCGAGCCACCCTGCCCTGTAGAGTTTCGCAGGTTTGCCTTCAATCTCCAGCTGTGCGTCTAGTACATCCACTTTAGTGAGTACCACGACGAGGGGAACTAGAGCACATCGATAAGGTATGCAATCATAAGCAGTAAAAACACAGACTGTTGCCGATAATATCATGTCGACACCGTAGGAACCGCTCTACGCCTGCCTCGAGCAGACGACCGCCCGAGTAGGGTATCTCAAGGCATAGCCTAGACCCCTCATGTCAGCTAAGCCCAACAACGCAACGGACCTTCTTACCAAATAGCATGAATCTGGTCCTTGATCCGACCCATGGCCTTTCTTCGTGCGATAAATTGTCTCACTGTGTCTATGTTTCGTTCCT
>JBBPMU010000078.1:0-18528 GCA_038090475.1 Wakefieldia striispora | reverse complement strand
CCGCCGCTTCAAACCCAAGGCTATCGTGAACTACGAATCGCTCATTCGTAGGAGAAATAAACTCCTGGTCAATGTTGGCAGATCCACGGGTGGTTTCTGACATGTGCTTGACATAATGAACGAGTTGCAGATGTATCACATCACATGCTCGGGTGACTCACTACATCCTTCACGCCAAACACCTTGTGAATCAGCGAGGATTTACCAACCCCTGACTAAAAAAAAGGGTTAGTCGATTTCCAGGTCTAGATTGATCACAGTTACATTTCCGATAATCAAAAGCCGGAACCTAAGGCAACCTCAACACAAGAAGGGCACAATCCATAAGCTCTGTGACGCACTGTGAACAGGTTCGGATGAGTTGAGTCGTAGTTGCAAGTAACTGGTCGGATGCATGAAGTATCAGTCTAAACACTTGGAAGGTCACAAACCGATTGGTAGCCGTTGACCACGACCTCCACGTTTCTTGCCTTTTTACGGTACGCTGATGGAAAGGGTGAGAAGTCTACGACGGCAATGAAAGCACTCTGAAATGACCAACACCTTCGGCCCTGTTCATCGCGCATACATTCGACGTCACGTAGATTGATTTCAATCTCAATGTCTGGTTGCCTCCGGAATTGCGAAGTAGAGCTGACAGATACAGAAATGCAATCATCTGGTTCGAGGACACTGTATTAGAAGTGTGATCAATCTCCTGCGCGCGGCCACACAAAAAGTCTGTCTCACAGAGGCGGACTAAACTCTTCCCGGTGACCCCCACCCGCACGTAGGGTCTTCCGTATATCTCTCAGTGTTGCTTCATTCTTGGTACTTAGCTTGATGGATTCGATCGTCTTGTGAGAGTCTTTCGCGAGACCAACGTCGATGGCTGATGAGAATAAGTGAGACGTGCGCGCTCTGAACGGAACTTCCTACTTGAGACAGAGAAAGTCGAGTTGGCACTGTCTTGTGAAGTAGAATGATCGCTGGACATCCTTGATATGGACATAATGGCAAAGATAGGACAGTGAGGAGAACCCCGCAGAGTCGGTGGTTATCGCAATGATCCAAGTTACGAACATGCTGTAGATATGCTGGGAACGGCGTTCGGCATTACTGCACGTGGTGAGGTGATGGGCGCTCGTCATCGATGAGAGCGATACGCCCAAGCTTTAGATCGCTTGGGCATTAAGTCACTGAGACCATTTCGAAGCCCCATCGTCATAGTGTTATATTGCGTTCACTCATGGAGGAAAAGTATTTTTGGGCGATGCAGCACCTTGTTGACGCAACTCCTAGAAACGAAGGAACCCACGATGGTCATTTTCGGTTCATTTCAAGGTGCCACGTCTTCGATAGCCGAGGCAATTTGCAAACAGCCACAACGCTACGAATTCATACCCAACGACGCTACGCTTTCCTCGACTTTGCATGTTGTCAGCTCGTTCCCGTAGCCCAACCTCTCCCATTTTAAGTGCCGGCGAACATTTTCCTGTCACATCTCCCCGTGCATCCCGCTATTCCCACTCGTCTTCCAATGGCTCAACAGAATCTCTACGGAACCTCGAGCTCACGGACGGACCCATGTTAGCATCAAAGCATACCCGACTACGATCTTTTTCTTTCTCCGGATTCGACTTCCAGGCGGATCTACTTCCACTCAGCGAAACCGTCAGTGAAACGGATGTCTCATTCAGAGAGAACCCTAGGGGAGAGAAGAGCATTAGTTTGATTCATGGTAAGCATTCATCGCCCTTTGCGTTTCTATGTTGTTGGATGGTCGAGTGTCAGGTATCGGACTGGTCGTTGGGATGCAGGTATGTGTCATGACTTTGTGGTTGTGCGAGTTGATTCACGGGACTTGTCGCCATACTAGATTGGCTCCGGAATATTGTGTGTTTGGTTCTCCTTGCACTTTCCCGCTAGAGCTGACAGTATCTCAAAAGTTCCTCTCCGGGTATCATCGTTGCGAACACGCATAGCGTTGGAGCGAGTCTGGCGGTGTGGCTTGCATCTGGTTTACTCGCCTGGACGGGCGCAAGTAGTTTTGCGGAGCTTGGGTATGATGATATCTCTCCGATGTCATGACCGTCACTATAACTTACTCGTTTTTAAGGTCAAGTATACCTTTAGACGGCGGTGCTCAGGCCTATTTGTCATATGCATATGGACCTCTCATATCATACCTCTTTGCTTGGACAGCAATCTCTGCACTAAGACCAGGTACGCAGTGAAGTGCGATCTCTCTGACATTTGAGTATTCAACTCTACATTATGCAGGCAGTAATGCGGCCATCAGTCTCATCTTTGCTGAATACCTCAACCGACTGATGTGGCATATTACCCGTGACCAGGCGTCACCTGATAGCGTCCCAGAATGGTCTATCAAACTCACCGCGGTTATAGCAGTGCTTCTTGTAGCTGTGATATGTGCTTCCACCAGGAACATGGGGACGAGAACTTCGGTCGTGTTTACTACCATCAAGGTGTGTAGGTTCAAGATGGTGAAGACTTGCAACTGATAGACGTTTCATTCTATGGTTGGTGACAGATTTGTTCCCTAGTGCGTCGCGTTCCTTTCTTGTCGTACAAGGAGTATAAAACGAGACGGCTTGGATTATAGATATTAATCACTGTTTTGGGTCTTGTACAATTGGTCAGGGGACAAGCGTCAGAATCGTTCAAGGAACCCCTGTTCGATGACTCGAGCACCAGTCCGTCAGCATATTCTCTCGCACTTTATTCTGGACTTTGGGCATTCGATGGTTGGGATCAAGCAAACTACGTTGGTGGGGAGATATATAACCCGGAGAAAAACATACCTAGAGTCATCCACTTCAGCATGACAATCGTCTGCGTAAGTGACCGCTTCGCAAACGCCTGTTTGTATGGGTCGTCAGTGCTAATGTATAAAAAGATATTATTCCTCCTTGCGAACGTGTCGTATCTCGTCGTCCTCGACAAGGTGACTGTGAGCAGTAGTAATGCTGTCGCGCTCGACTTTGGTCGTGCACTTTTTGGACCAATTGGTGGTGTCATTTTCGCCGTCTGCGTAGCAGTGTCTTGTTTTGGTGCCCTCAATGGTAATATTTCCTTTGGTGCACGTCGTTCGATCACTCGTCTGAAGTACAAAAAAGGTGCGACGTTCACAGGTGCACGTCTCATCCGAGCCGCGGGGCGAGAGGGGTTCCTTCCCGCTCTGTTTAGCAAACTGAGCAAGTCAAGAAAGACGCCGATGAATGCCATTATATTGCAAACGGCACTGACGATTGGGTTTATCGTCGTTGGCGGTGGGTTCCGATCTTTGGTCAACTTTTCGGTGGTGGCGTCTTGGTCCTTTTACTTTCTGACGGTGAGTGGTGACCACTATCCGACATGCCCCCGTAGAGCTGGGTATACACATCAATAGGTGCTTGGACTGGTCATACTGCGAGTAAAAGAGCCAAATCTTGAGAGGTACGATCCACTCGAATATTGGTTGCCGCTGACGATATGACGTGGCACCAGACCGTACAAAACGTGGATAATTACACCCCTCACGTTCTGCGCTGTTGCGATATTCTTGTTGTGCATGCCCATTATTGCTGCGCCCCTTGAAGCCGTGTCTGTTCTTGGTACGTATGCCTATACCGAGGCGCACAAAGATCCAGGGGATTTATGTCGTTGACAGGCTTTGTACTTGCGGGTGTACCAGTGTATTATCTAACGAGGAGAGAGGAACAAGGCAAGCTTTCTTTCTTACTGGGTAAGTCTTTTGATGTACGACCCAGAGTATTCACTAAGGAACTTGGTAGGCTGTGTGGGGATCCTTATTGATCGGATACGAGGACGACCAAATGCGGGGGCTGGGTGGCAGGCGGTATCTACGGAATCGGACGAAGTTGAGATGCGGACGAGCCGAAGGTAATGATGAACATAACGGGACGCCGGCTGAAACCGACTCCGCGGACGCTTGCTGCTAAGGGGGGACGCGGGACGGTTGATATCATATTGATCTGAGCATCATGTGAATGAGCTATTTTACATTGGCATTTTGTTGATAGGGCATGCCCTCGGTTGGGTTCTGGATATCCGAGTAGATCCTAGCTACAGTATGAGTAAGCGTAGTGCTGGCTGCATCTCGAATCTTCGAACGAGCATGCGTGAGATTTTGGATGAATGTTGTAGCAAAGGTGGGTTGGTAAGGGGAAATGCACTGGCGAGTCCATTGCGCCATCTGCTGTGCGGAGGCTGACGTGTCCGTCATGGGACATATAAAGCTAACCGGGATTCGGACTGGAGCCAGACCCATCTATCTCATCGTGTCCACACTGATACCGCGCGCCTATAGTCCATCGACCCACTTTGTTAACTACAATGGTGCGTCCCAGGTGACCTCGATCGTCGAGACCGGATTACCAACATTGATATGATCGTAGGGAGAGTATGAATTTGATGTCAAGGTAGGGGTGCGGTTCCTAGCCACAACTGAATGCTGAAGCAGATCTCAGATGACATGCGGAGGGTGCTCCAAGGCCGTCGAAAGGGCGCTATCGAAGGTTGATGGTACGTACTACACTCGGATCGTCGAGACGGTGGTGAAACATGCTATGTACTAGGCATCACGTACAATGTGAATCTCGGGACCCAGAAGGTGGTGGTCACAGGAGATGTGCCTTACGACGACGTATTGGAGAAGATCAAGAAGACAGGCAAAGAGGTGGGTTATATTGCTTTTAAGGACATGTATTTCACTGATGAGTCGGCTACTACTTGTAGGTGTTATCTGGCCGAGTTGTGTCTTAGTAGGGAAGTCACTGTGACGAAGTGTAGTGTGCTATGTATGTATGATATTATGATATATGATGTATGACAAGTTGGTTGCTATTTATGTTTTCCGGCGCCCTAGGCGGCACGTGAGATCCCTTGGTTAGATTCTTGCAGTGGTGTGATAATAATATTAATGCTGCGCGTTATTTTCTTCTGTCTCTCCATCTCTTAGTTGCACCCCATGTCATGGATACGACCTCGGATCCGTCCACCCCAGTATACTCGGACAGTCTAGAGTGGATCACAGCCTACCTTACTATACATTCTCTTAGCATCCCAAGCAGACGCTATGCGTTCCTTCTCTGGCTAGCAGTCGCTTTCGTATTCCTCATCCTGGCCGTCCTTCACTGGACCGGTTCCAGAGGCGGTGTTTTTGGTGCAGTTTGGTCAAAATGGGCCCTACGACGTCGGACTTGGCGCAAGAAACACGCCTTAGCTCTCGCACAGAGGACAAATCAGCTTCATCTTCAACCCACAGCGCTCCCATCAAACGCCCAGCTACTCTCTTTATCCATCCTCGTATTGGCATCCCTCGCACTCGCTTCCGTCGGCCCAGATTATTTGGCCCCGAATCTACGGGTCTGGCAATTCCAGATCCGTTCTGCGTCACCGCCTTCCCAATTTTACGACATGTCGACCTTCATATCATTTATGCCTCAGTATACAATATCCAAGTCTTTCTGGTCCTCGTCTGCTAGAGTTGGACAGATCGCGTTTACTCTGCTTCCCCTCTGCGTCCTTTTCGCCCTCAAAGCGCCACCATTCGCTATATTTGCCCTTCCCTTCACGACCCAAATTTACTTTGACAAGCTCGCACGGTTACACAAGTGGGCTGGAAGACTTATCTGGCTTCTCGCCGCCGTGCATGTTGGTTTCTGGTGTGTCCAATTGGCCAAAGATGTCAACCCATCCACCGGTCGTATTGCATTCGTCTATGCCTGGTCCTACACTCCCTTCATATATGGCTGGATCGTAAGCAGGCCCGTCCTCTTTTGCAATCACCGTACTTATCTCACCACAGGCCTTCGCACTTCTCACGCTCATCGTGTTCACCTCTCTAAATCCCATCCGAAGGCAGTATTACGAACACTTCTATATTTCGCACCTTCTCCTTGTCCCGTCTATGCTAGTCATGGCGGGATTGCACCACCCGCCAGTGTCGTGGTGGTGCTGGTCAGCCCTTGCAATCTGGTTTGGTGAACGACTCTGGCGGTGCACTTGGTGGATCTATACCAATGGCATCTTGGCCGGGGTTGGTCCGCCGCCTTCCCCATCTAATTTTTCCGCCTACCCACGGGATACTTGGGAAATGGGTCGTGTTCAACATTTTAGTGTCGTTTCCACAACATCCCTTTTCCCAGACGGACGGTCTCCTAGTCCCCTCGAGGCTCATTATCTCCATGACAAGTGCCATATCCCGAGCGAGCCGTTAGAGTCGAAGGTTTCACCGCCGAACTCTTCCGCGCCTTTGTCGGAACACGACCTGTGCGGAACACCAAACTCCCATTTACCATCACCTTATAGTCCGCCCCCGGGCTATGCACATGCTGAACTTTTATCAGGACGGACAGTGCGCCTACGTCTCATCACCCCGGGTTTTGTACCATGGTCGCCAGGCCAACACTTCATCCTCAGTATGCCATCCGTTTCTCGGTTCGGTTCTCATCCGTTTACATGTGCCTCCGTTTGCGACGAGGAAGCACCGACAGATGCAGGCCGCATTATGGAGTTTCTTATACGCGCGAAAGGTGGCTGGACGCAAGCTCTTTGGAATCTCGTGTCCCGGTTGACAGCGGCCCGAGGCAGGGGCGACGTGTCTTCGTCAGACGGTTTGCCAAAGCATGGTGTTCTCCTACGCGCGTTTGTTGACGGGCCGTTTGGGAGTGCGAAACGAATGAGGTGGAACAATTACTCGACTGCGATCATCATTACAGGGGGTTCCGGCGTGAGTTATGGTTTGTCCCTCTTGCAGTACATCTGTATGAGCTTGTCAGGGAGGGACGGTAGACACCTTGGAGGACGATCCGGCGGCTGGGGGAGCAAGGGTGTGGGTTTAAAGCGGGTGCGATTTGTCTGGCTCATCCGCGAATACAGTAAGTTTGGTTGGTCAAGCAGGACTGGACTGAGCTAACTACAGCTAATCAGGCCACATTCAATGGTGTGCGGCAACCATTCGCCGTTGTATGTCCATCGTTCCTCCATCGACTCTTCAGGTGGACATCTACGTTACAAACTTCAAGCCTATTCCGAAAAATCATGGTCCTTTGGTTTCACGTTTCAGTGCCGATCTCAGCGAAGCAGATGAAGGACTTCACTTACCTCGTCCGAATTTCGCATGGGACAATTCTGCACGTATTGGTGGGCCTTCAGAATCTCCACGGAGTCACGACAGCCACGAAAGTGATGTTGATCTCAGCTACTATTTGGGCGATTGCCCTGACGATGAGCCTCCCGCGGATCAGATAGGTATCACACACGAGAGAAACATATTAGACCTCACAAATTTCGATGGTGACGTGGATACGGCTTCACCCCGGGACGTTTATCTCAACCGTAGGCTGAAGAAAGAAGGAGAGCTACGGCGGCGGCAGAGCTACAGGAGGTCAATGATCGGGAGGATGGATCAAGATGCTGGGGTATCACATGTCACAAAAGACTCGTACCCAGTTTTCCCTGGCCAGTCCGCAACGCCCTCGCAGTGGGTATCTCAACCACGGAAGCCATTCCCCACCCTTACGCCTCTCTCCGAGCAACCGGATCCGGCTCCTTCAGAGACAGATTATCACTCAGCGCTCTCTAATTATTCAGAAGCATCACTCCGCTCATATGCTCCGTCGAATTCAGTGCCACTATTCTCCGACTCGACGCCGACCGTCTCACTCGTCTCCGCTGATGGTGATTCGAGATTACCCGGGTTTCCTGCGAAGAAGCCCCGTAAACTCAGGAAGCCTTGTGCGGTTCAAGTGCCACCCTTGAATACGACTGTACACCCTCGCGAGTCATATTTGACCCCAGTCTCGACTTCGGGCCCAGGCTCGAGTTCTCCACTCCCGTTTGAGATGGATGATCAAGAAGCAATTGATGTCAATGCCGTTTCTGAGTATGCGCGACCTGGGAAGCCCAAGTTGCACAAGGTAATCGCGGATGAGGTGCATGCATCCGAAGGGCCTATTGTCGTCGCATGTCAGTTAGCTTTCCTTTTATGGTGACTCCGACACGGAACTGATGATCTCCGTTGTCAGGTTGCGGGCCTAGGTCTTTGAATGCGATGGTACGCAAGATCGTCGCCGCGCAGATCGACCCCGGGCGGATACGCAGAGGCGACATGCGCGGATCTATCGCGCTCGCGTCTGAAGAATATGATTATTGATGTGCACCGCAGAGGTTCGCTCGTGGCATTTAAGCCTCAAGTCCATCGCGCCGCTGTGCGGGTTGATCTTCTCTTTTCTGTTTTTTTTTTCGACTCATTTGCTTTGTGACATGCACCTTGACGGACTTTGACACAGTTCACCACTTCTTGCATCTCTCGGACATTTCTGGATGAATTCGGGAACATTCTCAAACATTACATTTTGCGTAGCAGTACTAATAGTAACTTGCATTGTATGCTAGTCGCAAGCACGCGTGCACGCATTTTCTGTACTCTCATGTGATCGAATATACCACTTGCGTACACTCACTCGATGGTGTGGTGGTGTTGAGTCCCAGTCCGACTGGCGCACCTTGGTCTGTTGCGCACTGTGATGGCTACAACTGTCTCGTTTCCAGAGGCACAAGCTCATCTCCGAACATTGACTCTTCTTTCGCTGCTTAGTCGGTTCCTCACAACAGCACTCATCGTAACGTCGACACGCTTGCTAACTCTGTTCGACAGCTCTCCGCGGCTCCCTCTAAGCGAAACTATACCTCTATGGATCTCTTCGTTGCTTCGTTGGGACGCCTTTCATTTTGTGCACGTCGCCCAGCAAGGACATGTATATGAACACGCATGGGCGTTCTTTCCAGCACTCCCGTTTATTATGCGTGTGTCGGGACACCTACTCTCGCACATGAGTCTCGCCCCAGACGCAGCTGCGCAACTCCTCGGCGGTGCCGTGCTCGCTGCCATCCTCGATCCTACCCGGGTGCTATATCGTCTCTCGCTCTATCACCTTCGATCGCCGTCTGCCGCGTTCCTGGCGACCGCTCTCTCCCTGCTATCCAGTAGCCCTGCTACCCTGCGATTTGCCCCGTACACCGAGCCGTTCTTCACGTACTGTTCGTATCAGGGCATGTGGGCGTGCGCACGCTCGCGGTGGTTCGTTGCGTCGGTCTGGTTCGCCCTCGCGAGCGCGTTCCGGTCCAATGGGATCTTTCTGTCTGGGTTTATCTTGTGGGGTATGCTCGTCGCGCCATACGTGTCTGCGCAAAAGGATCTCGTGCGTGTATCTTTGCACGTGCGTTTGGTGTGCTTACGGGACAAAATTTTTCGTGGTCATAGCTCATGCCAGCTCGGATACTGTACTGCGTCGTCCTCGTCGCGATTCCCCTTGTCCCGTTCGTCCATCACAATTATACAGGCTACGTCCTCTATTGCACGTCTGTCGCCTCGCCTGGTGACGCCACGGGGCGTCCAGAATGGTGCAACCGGGGTCTGCTCCCTTCGATATACACACACGTCCAACGCCAGTACTGGAACGTCGGATTCCTCCGATACTGGACGCCGTCCAACATACCCAACTTTATCGTCGCACTGCCCGTTTTTTTGAACGTCTACGCGTTTGGCGCGTTTTATCTCACCCGATTGCCACGCATATACCCGCGCCTCTTCGTCTGGCCGTCCTCTCGAGGGGACACGGGTCAGAAAGCGACGTCACGCCCCACCCCCGGCCCCGCATCTCCCGAGACGCGACGTCCATCGCTCTTCTTGGCGCCGTCCCTCCTCCCACACGTTCTCCATGCGCTCGCGCTCGCGTTGATACTCACGTTCAATGCACACGTGCAGATTGTGCTCCGGGTGATGCCGTCGGTCCCGCTGATGTATTGGGCGGCCGCGCGGCTGCTCGTCGAGCGACCGGGGTGGGGGAGGGCGTGGGTGGCGTGGAGCGTTGTGTGGGGTGCGGTGAGCTGTGTGCTTTGGGCGGTGTTTCTGCCGCCGGCGTGATGCACGATGGGTGACGGGCGCTCGATATACCTTGGAGATGATCTGGATGCCGACGTAGCGTGTCGCGTGGATCCCAGGTTTCAAAGTTGAGGCTGTTGGTTGGAAGTTGGGCCGTCTGGACAGGTCCTGGACGATCAACGAGGCTCGCTACGCCAAGAGATATTCTGGGAGTGATCCAGTTCTTTTCTGTGACGATTGCCACAGATGCTTCTAAAAATAACAAACAAGTCTATATTTACTTCTTTCTAGACAAGACCACCAACGTCCTGTACGGGTATTCAAACACGCCTTTACTTTCGTCGATCCAGACCCTTCCATCTCCTTTGGCCAGGATGGCTTTTATATCACGTGTGACACCTTCCTTTTCATCGGGCGGAAGAATGGACATGTAGCTCTTGCTTAATGCGCGGTCGACACAGATATCCTCCAATGTGGGGAGGTGGTATATCCATTCCTTTTCTTCTGGGGGCTTGAAGTGCTTGGTATAGGATTCGGTAGAGAAAGCCTCACGCCAGAGACCCAGACGGAACTGAGGTGTACCTTGTTCGTAACTTTCGATTCGGTCGCGTAGCTGAGCTACCCAACCGGCTGCACCTCTGGTGAGCGCCGGATCAGAACGCATTATGCTATTACGTAGAGAGATAGGATGGCCACCTGTCCTCCAAGTTCCAGATAAAGGCCGCTGCCCCGCTTGGCTTTAGGATCCGAGCAAATTCGGCACATGCCTTGCTATAATCGGGACACCAGTGGAAAGCCTGACAGATACAGTCGAGGAATAGTCAGAACGCATGGACCTTTTGATGAAGCGAACGACGTGGGCCCGGACCTGCGCGACGATAACCAGATCAGCCCAGCCGTTTTCGACGCTTGGAACATTCTCGAATGTTCCATCGTTGATGGAAACAAGCTCATGATCCACTCTCTGTTTGAACACCTCTCGCATTCCAGCGCTGGGTTCGATCGCTTTTAGGGAGGCGATCTTAGTTCCATCGCTGTTTTCCGCCAACAATGCGCGCGTGAATAAACCCGTTCCGGCACCCATCCTGCAATTATTAAGCTTGATCAACTCTCGGCTGCGGCATTAATCGGATCATACTTACTCAACGATGTTCAGCGGGGCTGCGGAATCAACAGCCTTCTTTATGAAACACACACTGTCTGACGGATAAGAAGGTCGCGCTCTGTCAGGCCCATCCGAGTCTGTCGTAAGCATGCCAGGAGGGTATGATATGAAAAAAATTTTCACCTATCATACAAGTCGTTCCCTGCACCAAACCCGACTTGTGCGACGGTGTGCACGTCAGTGGACATGGAGCGCACTAACCTCGAAGGATTGATGAAAAATGAGAGGCCGCTGCGCAGAATCATGAATGTATATGTTTGGGCGGGCCCGATGACTCAGACTTTGTGGTAAAACGACTGCGGAGCCGATCGATCACAAGGTCATGGGAGCTGTTGTATTTTTAACCGATAAACATTGTATAATTCAAAGTCATGGGGGACTTGGTGAGCTTTTGAATAAGGTGGAGTTACATATGTACGCGCTTCTTTTCCAAAACAAGGAACCCGTACTGCCCCGGATTACAAAACCGAAACGACGACTCGGAGGTGTTTTTGTTGCGTTCCTGGATTCGGTGTAGATATAGTACATTCCCTTCCCTCACTGAACCCAACTTCTAAGACCTACTAATACCCTCTCGGGTCGTCATTGACACCTTCGCAATGTACGCTCGAGAGCTCGTTCTCGACACTTCCGATGGTGGTGGAGTCACCCTCGCATTCACCGAGACAGCCTTGACTATACGTTCTGGATCTGATACCCCCAAAAAGCACTCCTTTCGTTTCTCTTCGTGCGACAACACCACTCCTTCCGAAGTCCCTACCAACAATGTTATCGCGGCCACCCTATCTGGCTCGACCGTCGAAGTGTCTTACTTGACACGGAATAGCAAGCGGCGTCTACACATGCAACAAGTCCGGGGGGATGTGTCGGAGAGGGATACATCATCAGCGAAGGAGTGGTGCAGTTCCCTTACCCGAGTTGCGTATAAAGGTTCGCGGAACACCGATCCAATCTAACCCATTCCGTGCTTATCTTCTCGTCGACAAAGACGCGAATCCCTCCAAGGTCTTGAAAGTACTCATCAACCCCTATGGTGGCCCCGTAAGTCTGACGCATGTGATCGATCTCGTTCGACTGACCGTTTCCAGGGGAAAGCACGCCAGATTTTTGCTCGGAACGTAGAACCGATGCTACGAGCGGCTGGGTGCACTCTCGACGTTACTCGTGGGTCCACTGCACCATTTACCCATGGAGACGCGCGTTAACACCCGCTATAGTCACTACACGGGCTGGGCATGCCACGGAAATCGTACAGAACATGGAACTCGCTTACGACGCATTGGTCGTCGTCTCAGGGGACGGCCTCGTGCACGAGGTCGTGAATGGTCTCGCCAAGCATGCGACGCCTGAGAAGGCATTCTGTATTCCAATCGCCCCGATACCCGCTGGTTCTGGAAACGGTCTTTCGTTAAACATTCTGGGTCTTCATGATGGACTAGATCCCTGTGCAGCTGCGCTCAACGTTCTAAAAGGTACGTCCTCCTCGGTCTGGAAACGGGGCACCGTGTCTGAGTCTTCCTCAGGTCAGCCTATGAAAGTAGACCTGTTTTCGTTCACCCAGGGGAATCAGAAACGTGTATCGTTCATGTCGCAGACCGTTGGTCTTATGGCGGACGTGGATATAGAAACTGAACACCTTAGATGGATGGGTGATCTCCGCTTCATTTGGGGGTTCCTTCGTGGAAGTAAGAAAGTCCTGTATGCTTGACGATCTCTTTGACCTTACTCCTCGTTAGTCGTGACGCGCAAGATTTGTAAGATGGAGTTGTCGATGAGGGTCGTCGAACAAGACAAGTCGCAAATGGTGGACGATTTGCATGCTCGTCGGAAGAGTGCAGCGAAAGGCGTACCCCCTGCTTTGCCAGCACTTGACATCACCCCAGGTGACAGCAAGTCGGATGATGGGACGGACCCTTCGGGCAACTGGGTCAAGTTTGACAAACCCATATTGTACATGTTCGCTGGCAAGGGTCCGTATGTCAGTCGGTGCGTCGGTCGAGTCGTCTCCTCGATCGTCCCTCTGACCTGATTCCGGCATGTCCTCAGGTCGCTGATGCAGTTTCCTGTTTCCCATCCCGACGACGGGATGATCGACGTTTCTATACAGGAAATCGTATGTCCCACCTTGAGGCGTCGTCTGTCCTCTTCTTCATAACTCGTGCCAGGTCGGTAGGAAGTTCTTGTTCGACGCGATGGAGGGCGCTGAGATTGGGCGCTCGTACTGGTTCACCTCTGTGCGTTATATTGACCACGTTTGGAGAGCCGACGACACTGATACTGTCACAGAACCGATACTTCAAGGTGTCGGCATACCGTGCCAAACCTCTCGCGGTGGGTGGTGTGCTGATGGTCGACGGTGAAGCCTTCCCGTTCGAGGAGTTCCAGGTCGAGGTTTTGCGCCGTCTCGGGACGCTGTTGAGCCCCTACCCATATTACGCACCAGAGTTCAAGGTGATCGACACCAAGGGGACTATTCGTGAGACAACATCATGACGACCGTGGCTGGTCGGGAAAAGACGCCGATGTTGTGGGGTCGCTCGTAATCTATAGCTGGACTGGTATGCGTAATTTTGTTTCCATCGTTGTTCTCGTTTGGCATGAGCCGAACCTGCTTTCGTGTACTCGAAATTGTACATTCGTTTGGTTATCGTGTACGGTCGCTGCAAACCTTGCAAGTTTAACGCCAAAGAGCAAAATGGCGTTGTGAAGAGGTAGCTTCACGAGGAAATCAGAATGATGTGTGCGAACAGCAACCGCAGACCGGAAGCTAAGAGCCTAAGAGGTTACTATCATACGAGAGGCAAGTTACCAGGTCTCCCAGACCAATTCCGTTTTCATTTCCAAGACCGGTACACAGTAACGTCATAATCGTACATACCGTCTGAGGAGTAAAAGTCAAAAGGAGCATACTAAATGTCGTTGTAGGTATCAAAATCCAGAGTAAAAGAAACGGTCACAACTTCTTACAAGTGTTTCAGTGGCACTGGGGGACACCACACAAAACAAAATGAACGTAGTGACTCTAGTAGCTAGCAAACGATGAGTTTTTTTTGTTTGTAATGAATTCAAATTGGGGAGCGTACCAATCTTCTACGTGACATAAGACATAATCTTCGTCATAGTCCTCTGAAACAAACGGGGGCGCACATTTTGACCCGCTAGACCCATCCGGCGTTGGACGCTCGAAATCCGCTTTCGTCAGCGGTCGCCCTTGAAGAATTTTGCCCATGTGTGACTCTGAGAAAGGCAAGCCCCTCCTCCGAATGGCAAGCAGCATCATCACGGAGGGTAGAAGTGAATCCGGGTGCACCTTGTCGAGCTCCCCGCGATGCACCAGATTGAAAAGGTTGTACCGACCGGCTCTTTCCAGTCTGTCCTTCTGTGCCTTCCTCTGTATAGCGAGGAAATCGCATAGCCGACGGTACGCATCGTAATCTCTAAGATACAGTTGCCCGGCGAATATATTGAGCTGGTCGATCAGATCCCATGGTGGTATCCAATCATCCGGGACGGGCGGGATGGAATAGAACGTGAGGTCGTCCGTGGGTTTCATGCGCTCCTTTGTGCGGGGTACATAGACGTGTAGGTGGACGTGGCTGCTGACTCTGATATCCGGCATCAAGTGATGGGCTTCGAACGGGCTCACAACTACGAGCACCCGGTCTCGACCTTTTCTTCCAGAGAGAACCCACTGGACAGGGCGCAGATACTGATCCGCCCTCCCCCCAGGTGGTATTTCTTTGATTGTCTCGCAGAAATCTGCGGTGGCTAAGATAAACGAGCTCCAAACGCCCTTCTGCGTGGAAGCTGCGGAACTCTCCTCGAGTGCTGTGAAGACGGGGCGAAACGCGCTGGATGCACGAAGGATGCCAGTCTTCACGAAGTATGCGACGTCCGGATGAAGAATGTGTGGGGCCGGTTCTGCCTTGGGGGGTAGCTCCTCCTGTCTTTCGCGCTCAATCTCGCGGTTCACCTCCCTTTCCAGTTGTTCATCCATTTGTATGCTATGATTTGAGGACTTCGCGACTCCGAGGTATTCGCATTGTCGACCGATGTATTTCTCTAGGTCTGATAAGACCGTAGTCTCTGGAGTATTCCTGGCTTCGCACGGGGCATAGAGATCAGCGAGCGATTTGATGTCTGGTTGGAGCCACGTATCCGCCAGCTGATCTGCCGTGAGTTCGTCATTGCAGTAACGGGACCAGGCATCATATCGACGTTGATGATCGATGCCCTGCTTTGCCCAGTGGGGAGCGCGTTGTTCGATATCAGTCCAGGTCTCGTGGATTGCCCATCTTAAGATGTCGGCGCTAGTTATGGGGACGTTTGGATCCTCTTTATGGGTAATTGAACGGATGTTCAAATCAACCTCGAGGGGTGCGAAGAACATGACAGAGTGGCCATTGCCAAGCTTGCGCATCCGCATGCAACCTAGCACGAATCACAACGATGAGATGGTTTGGCAAAATGCGGTGTTAGTCATACCCTGAACTAGTCGATCTTTTGTGACCTTGGGACCCAGTGTAACGGCCGCTCGGAATCCGTTAGGGAACCTAAGGTCGGTACCCCTCGTGTGAGAATCGTCCAAGTAAATAACACAGCGATCCAACTGCTGGGACAGTGGTGATGCCATCAGAGGTAGAGTGGCACGGTTCCTTGTCAGGACGTTCAACTCGTCTCTCTCATTGAAATATATGGCACCAGCGATGTCAGAACCACTGAGTTCCAGCCATTCCTCGACAAATTCTCGATTGGATACGTCAAGAATTTGTGCCCCTACGTCCAGAAGGACGCGGATTTGGGGTGTTTGGTCGACTACGGTTTTCAGAAATTCACGCGACATCTTTGATTTGCTATCTCCGTGAGGGATTCGCATGTAGGAATCGTTTTCAGGCTGTAGAAGATAACCAAGAACTCTTGCGTTGGTTCCCTGCTGATGTTCGAGATCGCGCTGTGTCACAGACTCGGGTAGCAGGTACCGGCTGTCGTTTGTCCCCGAAAACCCTTGGTGGTCAGGTCAGCGAGCTAACTAGATGGTGCAGGAAAAAGCTCGGACTCGCTCACCAGTGATCGGGCGTTCCTTCTTTTCTGCTAAATCCCAGGAAGAACCAGCAAGTTTCCGCGGGAATTCTTTCCCTTCCTTAGGAAACACGATTCGCGAAAGGTAGAAATCGATTGCTGCCTGATTTCGAGAAAAAGTTGGAAATAGATACTTGTCCCATTGCTCTGACGACTCCAGGTTGAACTTCCCGAAATTCAGAAGAGCAGATGGCACCGAAGCAGAACCACAGTCTTTAATCCAAAGTGCATATTCTGCAGCCGGGTCATCTTCGTCCAGAAGAGTTTGAAATGAAAGTCTCAGCTGTGCCTTGTCGAGGCCGGTGTAGTAGTAAGACAGGCATGTGAAGAGAATGGTAATATCTGGGTGACCGAACTGAGTGTTGGGTGCTGGAACGTCTTTAGCTCGGTATGGAACGGCCAGTCTGGTGTAACGAGTCAGAAGCCGGTAGCGGTCCGAGAGAAGGCCGTAATCTACACGCCATCTTCGCTCCGTAAGGGTGAATAAGAGGATATTGCATGCGAAAAGACCACGAAGGAGTAATAATCCACCCCAAAGATTGTTCTGTTGAGATTGCCTAGCATACTCTTCCACCTCCTTGGCTTTGTCGAGCTGGACATGTTCAGTCGAGAGAAATTCGCGGATCGTATCCCGTTGCATCTCGCTAAGGCGTTGGAAACTGAAGGCAGGAAGGTGGTCGGCCATCACATCTTCCAGAAGCAGTAAAATCAGGCGTCGACCAGCATCAGAGGTTCGCGAGATGCGGAAGTACGGAAATGATCCAGGTTGGCTGAGCTTATATTCTACAGAGTCTGGAAGACTCATTGACAGGGACGATGCATGCCGCTTCACGAGCTTCAAGGTTTGCTGAGTAATTGTCCATCGGTCGGGGTATCCATCCATATGTCGCTGATGACCAATAGTGTAGATTAATTGGAACCGGGGATGAAAGATTTCATCGCTTTCGTCGAGGATGTCTCGGGAATGACAATGTAGCCACTTCTGAAGGTTCAGATACCGAGATGTTCCCAAGGCGGTGTGAGCATTGTCTCGGGATGCGTCGGGGATCATGCCCATAGCTTCCTTAAGGGCTGAATAGTTTGGCGAGTTACAAAGCCCTAACAATAAATTAGCGAGATAGCTGCGGTCACTCAACTATTTTCAGTAGTCAGTACATAGCTGAATCAGAGGTTGTATATAAAGTTACAGTACTACTCACAGATTCAAGCGGCTTAAGGGCCACATTAGAATTATGGACTAATTGGGATTTCGATGACAAGTCAGCAACAAGCTTGTGTCCAGGTAGTTGCTTCTCCACGCTCGTCAGCTTGAGTGACACGATGTCCTCAGGCTGGACTATAAGAATTCCATGCTTATCCATGCATTCACAAAGTTTCTGGTACGGGTCGTCGCCGTAGTTGTCGAACTGACGGGAGAAAAAAAGGTCGTATATTAGCCTGTTAGCGAAGCCGCCGAGACGATCGACCAAGAGGTAAAACATCTGCTGCTTCAAAGCCTTTGGGACGACGACACGGGTAAGCTGATGGCCATTAGCAAGAACGGCAGCCGTGATCGGGATTATCACGGAAGATTTCCCTTCACCCATTTTGACCTGCATTATAGTGCTCTCTCCGGATTGTGGGGATATCATCTCCAATGCGATGTTAAGCTGTGAGCGGCGAATGAGAAAGTTTCCTTGCAACTGAGATGCATAAGGAGCGAATGAGTCCACATCAATATTCGTAGTAAATTGGCGACACACCTGGATCAACAACCAATCGGGGTATTGTTCAGCATTCCATCCATCACATCCCTCGTTTAGTAATTCCTTTGAAAGCTCTTCTTCAAGACCCTCCGAACCAAACTGAAGTAATCTCCGGGAACGCTGGAGTTCCAGCAGGAGTAAAGCAAATGACACTAAGCATTCCGTCCAGCCTTTTGAGAGCTTTGTCGGAGAGGTCGTTGCAAGACACCGCAAGAGGGTGTCTATCGTGACTTGCGGCCAGTTGCCACTCCGGTGAAGAGCCTGTTCGAGTGGGTTGGCTGCCGGACCCAAACTATCCTTGAGGATCTGTAAAGCGTCCGTTCGTCTGCACCTGCATCGCAGAAAATGTCTCTTCAGTTCCTCGACGTCAAGATAACTCTTTGTTCCGTACATCATCTCATCTTCCTCGCGAACGCGACGTGCACTCGCGTGAAGATGAGTGATGTACCGTTCCCGAAACGGGAGGTCGACTTTGCCTGTCCGAAGAACGGAATAGAGCCGATCCAGTGCGAGAGGATCTGAAGACGGAGATCTACCATCACTGGCATAAGAGTTGTGTATTGGCAATTTTGCCAAATTTGGGAGTATCGGTGGTCGGCGGGCGGAAAACAACTGGTCCAATGTTACGTGGGGTGAAGGCTCAGACG